>JASAMZ010001440.1:0-80659 GCA_030248115.1 Linhomoeus sp. GSCO2_2 | reverse complement strand
GTCAAATTTGGTGTTATCAAAGTCACTGAATGCTCAGTCAGCTGTCAGAGAGAGGCCACTATTTTATTGGCTAATACTAAGAATTACAGAATTTGGACTTTCATTGCCTTTTTAGGCATCAGCCCACAAAGCCTGTGAATGATTTCTTTGGGTTCTTTTGGCTTTCAGTGCACTTCCACAGAAACGCACGAACCCACAGAATTTGTGTAGACATGTAGACATGTAGACAGGCTCCCGCACATGGTGCGACGTGACACCAATTATCGGATACTCCTGGGGGCATAGAAGAGAGTCGCAGTCGTCTCCGATCAGTGTGTGCCATCCATCAATGCCCTCGTCCTCATAAGCGTGTTGCCCATGTGGACAAGTAGTCGCTTCGGCGGCGTCGTATTGCTCTGAACATACGCACTCGTTGCAGTCGGAGGTGCGTGCTGAGGACTGCGACAGACCGTCACAGACAGACCCACTGACAGATGAACTGCGTGACCCAACCCTGAAAGGTGCGGTTGCAGCAGTGCGCCGCTACGTCGTTATCGGCGCAGCTCCAGCCTTCGGGACAGGCCAGAGAACGCAGTCTGCTGATTCCGTGGATTCCACCCGTGTCGTTGTTGTTGGGGTCGCAGAAGTCGCCCGCTAGTTCCTCTGTGCCGTTCGATGACAGCAACAGCGGACGGTTCGTGCCGCCGCCGCAAGCCGAGTGCGCTGCAATTGTTTCGCGCAGAGTTGATTAGCTCCAAGCATATGTAGAGTATCGCGCGGTAGAATTCAATTAGGCATTTTCCATTCACCTCTAGGCAGCGATGCATAGTCTGAAAGCGATTTCAAATGGTCATATCAACGGACATCTCTGGCAGGTGAAAGTGCAGCTTTCCCTTGTATAGAAGTTCTTCTCTTGGCGCCCGACGAATCGACGCCCATGGAGGCGGCAGGACTCGAAGCGAAAGGCTAGACAGAGTCCTTTCTCCCCGTTGAAGTACCAGCGCGTCTGGTTCACTCTACTGGAGGACCTGAGACAGCCTTCATCTACGAACGTCGGCGGCTGACCACATCTGGCGTCTGTGTAGCCTGAAGGTGAAATCACAGAAATTTCCTGGTTCGGTGGGTAGATAGTGTGAGAATCGCCACAGTCGCACTCCATTGATACTACAATTTTCGAGCGATTGCTCTGTTCGTTTTAGAAGCCCTACCTGACGCGCATCCGGTCGAGAATACTAGAAGAACAGCACTCAGACCTCCGAGTGACATTTTGAAAGGAACGTTGTGCCTAACTGTTTTCCCAATTGAAGAAAATGGCTCTAAATAGAAATAGGAGCCCTTGTGCTTCGAGACGCAGTAAACAACTGCAGCCATCCTGTTTATGAACTCGAGACGGTTTTTGGGCGAAAAAAAGCAGTTTGTTTTAGGACGGTCCGACGGCGACCGCTGACGACCTTTTGCTGATTGCGTTTGAATTGTCTCAAAGCCGTCAATGACAGTCAATCGAGCAACAAAGTTTGCTTGCATTCTTCTGCACACACTCCTTTCACTCAATTGACGATTGATGCAAATTGCAAAGTGCTGCATTTGTCCGCGCCATGCAACATTCGCCATGTACATTCATTGCAGCATTCGAATCAGACGACAACCTACTGTATACGAACGTCGACAACATCACTCATCGACAACGCCAGTGTATAGCAGCAGCTGTTGAGTCACTAATCGTATACTCAGGAATCGTGACAAATCAGTGTGCCTACGTCGCGTCTTCGCGGCCTGTCTGCGAGCACCATACACACAGACATACTTTCGAAAGCCGTATGTACCTACTTGCGGAAACAACCTCTTGTCCCAGCTGATTTGCCGTCTTCAATATTGAAGGCGCGCAACAAAGGTGACAGCATTGAACGGAACCTGATGAGCATTCTGAAGAGACAAAGTTTCCGAGCACACGCGTCATTTCAGCAATGCGCACCCCATGCGGGCGTACCGGAAGAAGCTGGCTGGTACTCTGCAGGTCTGTCACCAAACATGCACGGTTCGGTCTGAATGAGTACCCCCAAATTCTGAATGAGTGTATGACCATACTTCTATTTCTTTAGGTAACATTGTACTAGTCACGGCAACGTCAGCAGAGCCAGAAGGAATTTCTAGACGGCTAAATACCCTCGCACAGTTTCAGCAATTGTGGCCTCTTCATTGCAGGAGCCCTTTGAGGCGTTTCTCCAGGAGTTTGAGGTCAATTGCGGCCGCCATCCGCCTGGCCTGCTCGACGTTCGAAGCCTCCACCGCTCCGGCCAACTGGAAGTCGCACTGCCTTAGAAGATCGACCAGGCTGTACCTGAAGGCACTAATGTCGATGACCGAGCTTAGCGAAGAACAGCGACCACAAGAACGACGAAGAAGACAGTATGAATAATATTGCCCTGGCTGTTGTGTTAAAGAAAATATTTCTGATTTGTGAATTCGGTTGCCTAAAATGACAGTCGTCTGCTACTGATCAGGTCGCGCTGGCACTTCGTAGCTGAGTAAACTGAGTGTAGATATAGCGACCGAAACTCAGCTGCCGCTAGTCGCCTGGAAATACTGTAGGATGGCAATTACGTACAAGATTTGAAGGTACAATGTACTGTAGGTACCTACATAGTTTGCCATACTGCGTGTCACGCTGTCTATTATGATGAACGTTGCCAATGCTGCACTCGTTGGCCACACCAGGGAGGCACCTGTGCGCGAGCTTCCAGTGGGCTTCATCTGCAGCTTCAGTTATTGCTGATAATCACCACTGAAACTGGTTCAGGCAGCACCTACATACACCGACCAGATGAACGCCATGCTCCAGAGGAAGAGACTACACAGGCGCAAGATCCCACTGGAAGTGTGAGAGTCGTCTCAGTGAGACCCAAAGCTGCTTCGTCTTTCGCAAGTCGCAGTCGTGTGTTGGGTTGAGGTGAGTTCGTTTGCTATTGTATTGTGAACTAATAAAACAACTGCATTAGACGCCAGTTCAATCGCCTCGATGGACGAGATTGGTGCAGTAAGAGGCTCAATCGACGCCTCCTCCTCAACAGCTGGCTTCTACGAGGCTCAACCCCAACAAGGTTTGGTGTACTACGTCTTTTGAATAAGGCAGTACCTCTAAACGACATATCGCGCCTTCATAAGTCTTCTTATTTCTATCTGAAACATTTTCTTGTTTTCAGACGGCATCCCCGTTGCTGTTTATCGGCGAATCAAAAGACGCGCAGCTCACTCGTCCGCACTAAACTGGCTGCCACCAGGTTTGCTTTCGAGACTCAGCTGGTCTTTTCGAGTGCGCAACGTGCACCGAACGAAGAATCCCTCTCCGAAATGATAGCAACAATGCAGTGAACGCAACACCTCATTGCACCAATATGACATTATTTTGAAGGATGGGAACAGTATTTGAAGTACCTACATGCAAATGTAATGAGCATTGGGGGCACAGAACGGCTGCCATATCGTCCAATAACACAGAAGCGATTTTCCGTCAAGAAGGGTCATACATACTACGTCATCGACGCCAAATATCGGGAGAATTCCGCATTTAAAGTTGTCGCACCCTGCGCAGAGCTGTAGTGAAGACACACACTAGACACACTGGCACTCTATACTTAAGAGGTCAATGGGGACTACTAACACGGTTTCGGTTAGTGTTTCTCAAACTATCCTAAATCAGTTCTAGGTTCCCCTCACACTAACACTAAACACAATGCAGTCCGCATACTCAATTCCTTATGCTAGGCAGGCCATTGGCGCTAGCGTTGGTCGCCCAAGCCTGCTGTCTGGGGTTGTTCTTCTTTCGGCTTTTGGTTTTGGTCGCGCTCACTCTTGAAGGCTCAATCTGGTTTCCCTTCCCCATGAAGGCCAACTTGAAGTCGGTACTCATCCTGTGAAAGGCGGTTTTGTCTCATCTTCAACCACTGGTTTCCTTTATGGACTCGTCAAATGAGCAGCCTTGTGTAGCTTTTGTGGTAAAGTTGCGCTGTGGGTATTAGGTAGTTTGCGTTTGTTCTCAAATCTTATACTGTGTTACATGGCGGTAAAATATGTATGAAAAGCTTTCGGGTCTGCACAAGCGCAACAAACAATTGGCAAACAGCGGAAAGACTCACGCGAGGTAGACGAACAAGTTCACTCCACTGTTGACAATCATGAGCATTCGCACAAACGGCGCGTAATTGGCCCTCACACTTGGAGCCAGGGAATAGCTCAGCAGAGCCATAATCGCTCTGGTGACCAGCTGAGTTGCGAGGTATAGAATGCTGACAACTGTCAACATTCTGGCAAGTTTCATCTGAAAGCGCTCGTTTGTCAAGCTCAGTTGCACAGTAGTCATTTCTTCCACTTCACTTACTCCCAGCTCCTTCTTCAGTTTTGCCACATTCTTGTTCTGCCTCTTAGCCTTTCGAACTTTTCTGTAGATTTCCATCATGATAACTATGTAGAGAGCTGTGATGACTCCGACAAGTGTTAGTTTGTGAACGGATTGCACTGCGTGGACGTCTGCAATACAGTCAAATCTGCCAAATGTTGAGAAGCTTCGCTATTCAATTGCTCTGTCTAGGTGCTCACATACCGTCTCTCACAGAGGACACCAAGTTGCAATTCGGAATGAGCCTGGTTGTGCTGGCTCCATAGAACAAGAGCAAACTGTCGACAGAGGCGTAGACCCATCCGAAAATCGTCAACAAAACGGTCGTTCCTTTCCCTGCGTTTCTAAACTTGACCGGGAAGCGGACGGCAAACAGCCGCTCTAATCCGATGACGAGAGCAAAGGTCAGGGATGCAGCCTGGCTAAACCAGTGTATCACAATCATATTTGGCACACATTTATTTGTTCCATAATAATGTCTGCCCAATTGCAGAGTCAGCCAACAACGCTGGTTCCAGTTCGCTTTGCAACTTCCGAAGCCTTAGTGCATGCAAAACTCAATTCCAGTGCTTACGATAATCAACCGTATGGATTGTGATCACGTTTAGCGACTAACTAAATGATTTCTTAATGCACTTTCCATGCCTTATCCCCTTACAGTCCGGACCATTCTCATGAGATGTTGCGTGTGACGTACCGGTTTTTTTTGAGAAATCACTTATCAAGATGGTCAAAATTCACTCACCAAGAGTTTTCTCTTGGTGATTCAGATCTGAAAAAAACACCCTTACCGAAATAAAAAATCCATTTTCCCATGCATGGAAAGAGATTTGTCAAGAACAAATAATTGCGCGCCAAGAGACAATTGCTAAGGTGTTTTGGGGCCTATTTTTTCGCTAGTGCACACTAGTGCACACCAATAAAATAGACCCAAAAAACACAATTACCATTTCTTATTCGGTAAGGTGATTTCTATTAGGTTACCTTACCGAAAAAAAATTTTTTTTCACTTACACTTGCATTTCAATTACTATGCCTGATTCTGGTCCGGACTGTTAGGGGATATGGGTTGCTCACCGCAGTCCGCAATACACATTACACAGATGCCTACATACCTAGCTACTGTTAATCCACGGACCCGAAATAATAGTTCCAATAGAAATACCTAATAGAAATAAATCCAGAACTTACAATAATCAACCGTGCGTATTGTAATCAAGTCTCGTAACTAATCAAGTAACTAATCAAGCCATACGCCTTACCCTGTTACATTCTACAATTCTTCACACCGTACCTGAAATAGCTCAGAAACATCTCCAGAATGCAGTTGACCTCGCTGTTGACCTCCACCAATCCAAGATTGAGCCGAATCAACCTCTTGACACCCGTTCCCATATAACTGGCGCCCACCAGCCAATCAGCGATGGCCAACTGGCACATCAAGAAGTAGCAGCGGTTGTGGAGCGATTTGCTTTGGACAATCGTCACGAGAACGAGAATATTCGTCACAAATGCCAATAGTCCTGTGGAGAACAGACCCACACTAGCGTATTTGGTTCGGATTAGGGTGGCCATGGATTTGTTGGCCAGAAAATCGTAGTCCTGGTCGAAGGCAGCCATTTTGTTGCAGCGGCTGAAGGCAATTGGTGCACTCTCCTCAGTCTCGTTCAGACTTTACTCCCAGAGCAAAGCCTGAATAACAGGTGACTCAGAAATGACAAAGACTTGCCGGTCTGGGCCGCGCCATCAGAATTGAGTACAGACTTTATATTGAAGTCGGCGCCGCGTTTACTCTGCTGATGATGATAGCTTAATCCACCTGCGACTTAGTCAGTCGCTTGTCCTGGAATCGGCTCAAGAGAGCCTACACCAACAAAATGAGCTCGCACTGCTGCGAAGGTTACGCCGTCGATAACTACACCTGCCTGCGTCGGAAGTACTCACTACTGTGTCTGCAGAGAACCCATTGTAACTAACTCAAACGGGCGAGTCACAGTTTGTAGTCCCTAAAGTCGCACAAATCCAAGACGCACGTACAGTATCGTTAGCGGTTATAGCAGTGCCAACTGGTAGCCGATGTTGTGAAGAAGGAACTTAGACGGCTACTACTGTAGATGGCTGACTCTCACATTGCTGAGCCGCTAAGGACATTAGTGACTTCCCTAGCGCAAATCTACAAGGGGTGTACGGGTCACGTTTCAAAGCACCGACTCAAGCTCTCGAAGCAAGACCACTTCGACTTTTGTAATCAGATTATCACCTCGACCTGACAGAGTCCAAATGTGGACTTTGTGTGCGCCATGTATGTACAATGTATGCTAGCCAAACTGCGGAAAAGTGCAAATCGAAGGTGCACACCTCGCCACGACGGCATTTATTTCGCTCGGCCTCAGCCGAGCGAACCCTATCAAGAGCTCGGCGTGCGTACGTGCGTGCGTGCGTACGTTCGTGCGTCACGCTCGCTTCGGGCTTAATAACTCGCTCGTCTGACGTCGTAGGAAGGAGTTTGAGACATCGGCGAGTAGCCCGCGGACTCCTCTAGCCACCTGAGTAGTCAAACCAAAAATAAGTTTTCAAACTCGCGCGCTACAGTATCCCAAAGTGGGGTCCATTTTAAGACAAAAGTTGACCGAAGCTAGTCAAATCGCATATCAAAGTAAAGCGCTCGAGCTCCTGAGCACGAATCCGACAACAAAAAGTTTCTAAAGTTTAAACAGAGAGCTACAGTAACCAAAACGCGTCGAAAACTGGAAACGACACGCTTGCTTCGGACTTAATAACTCGCTTGTCTGACATCGCTGGGTTGAGTTCGACACATCGACGGGTAGCCCTCGGACTACTCTCGCCATCTGAGTGTTCAAAACTGAAATAAGTTTTCAAACTCGTGCGCTACAGTATCCCAAAGTGAAGTCCGTTTTAAGACAAAAGTTGACCGAAGCTAGTCAAATCGCATATCGAAGTGAAGCGCTCGAGCTCCTGAGCACGAATCCGACAACAAAAAGTTTTAAAAGTTTAAACAGAGAGCTACAGTAACCAAAACGCGTCAAAAACTGAAAACGACACGCTTGCTTCGGGCGTAATAACTCGCTTGTCTGACGTCGCTGGGTTGAGTTCGACACATCGACTGGTAGCCCTCGAGCTACTCTCGCGAACTGTGACGTCGAAATAATAATAAGTTTTAAAAATTGCGCGCTACAGTATCCTGAAGTAATGCTCGCAAAAAGTCAAAACTTCATAGAACCTAGTCGAATCGCATATCAAAATGAAGCGCTCGACGTCCTGAGCAAGAATCCGACAACAAAAAGTTTCAAAACGTCAATGAGAGGTACAGTAACCAAAACGCGATGAAAACTGCAGATTTTGGTTTGTTATATCTTGGCACTCGCTCGTGCGTTGCAGAGCGGCCTTCTTGATATCGCTGAAGAGCTCACTGCAAGCCAACATCAAACCATGCTCACAATTAACCTATGGTTTTGCGGTAGATTCCAATGTCTTTTTTTAAAATTTAGTCTGAAAAAATGATTTTCTTGGTGTAAAGAATCAAACCCGAGCGATACCAATGTTGCGTAGCAAGACCACTCCAAAAAGTGTGGTCGCGAGGAGAGTCAAAGACGCTGCACGAAACCGGAAAGAGCCTTGCTACAATCTCAGTAAAAATTCAAAGCTCAAAACCACTCCGCTTTTTAAAAGAGACTTGTTATAGATCTCTGCAATGAGCTGTGGGGGGTCCTTTCCTCTGGAGCCGAGACCCCCTGAGCTGAACTGAACTTCGCGGGGGGGGGGGGGTGTAGGGGGGGGGGTGGGGGGAGGAAGGGGGGGGGGGGGGGCGAGAGTTACGGTTATTGTGCTAAGTACAGTACATACATACCACGACGACCTGTCCTGGGTATCAAGTCCTTTGTTACTCTTTCCTGACGGTCCATTTAGGCCGAGCGGCATGCACAGTCCGGAAACAGTGGCTACGTGAATATCACAGTAATGCTTGTAAGGCAATATCTTGACAGTACAAGTGCAAGTGCCTGACGAAGAGTACGACAACATACGTCGGCAATCGTTTTAGGTAGCTTCTGTCAGATCGAGCCATTCGCATCGCACTTTATACGCGATCATGCAACCTCCGACACACAACTTTGATTCTTGCTCTCGGCATTGTTCAAATATCACGGCGGAAATAATATGCACTCAGCGGAGCGCACAACTACCACCAAAATATCTCGTTGTACACGGCTAAATCTGAACGAGCCCACCCCTTTTACTGAACGAGTCCACCCCAAAAGTCTGAATGAGTCCACCCCAAATTCTGAATGAGTCCACCCCCACCCCCGTTCAGCAAAGCACACGTTGTGCGCCTACATAGCTGCGCGTAAGCGAGCGCACTATGGTGCTGTGCAGGCATGTTTAAATCGGGGATAAATATTTGCAGCTTTTAAATGGCACGTCCAGCTTTTAATTGGCATCTTGCGCTTTTAATTTCTGGCGGCCGCGAAACGCAGCGGTGCGCTTTTAATTTGGCCGGAAGCGCTTTTAAAATGGCAGAATGCGCTTTTAAATGGCAACTTGCGCTTTTAATTCCGTGGAAGCGGCGGAGCCGTGCCGCCCTTCAACCAAAAGGCAGACGGTGGGGATAAAAGCGAGCGCACTGAATGAATGACTTTCTCGTTGCATTCTGTGTGCATGCACCTAACTTGCATTGCTTGATTGAACACATTGCTTTCCCTTGACAGCGTATATTCCTTTGAATTCAGGCTATGCTTAGGCTCGCCCTGCGCCCACAGTCCACAAGAGTCAGTCGGCGTCGCAGTCTGGTGGGTCGAAGCTTAGGCTTAACGCGACCGGTGACCGACTTCAGGGCGCACGGAGCGCGCCCTGAAGTTGGTGGTCGCGCTAAGCCTCAGCTGAGACCCGCCAGGCGCGACGTCGACCGAGTTTTAGTGCAAACTGTAAGTGGAATAAACACTCCTCCATATAATTCACCTCCTGCTTAGGCCGGCTGAGCCCCTTCCCTGCTTTGCCCTGTCGCGCAAACAGCGATGCCTGGCCATTGCTGCGTGGCATGAATACGCTCCTCCACCGCGTCAAGTCCAGGGGAATACTGCCGGAAGAATTAAAAGCGCAACATGCCATTTAAAAGCGCGTTCGGCCATTTTAAAAGCGCCTCCTGCCATTTCCGAATAGCGCCAAGCAAAAGCTGTCGTGGCAAATTAAAAGCGCTAGTTGCCATTTAAAAGTGTTTCGTGACTTCATTAAAAGCGTTATGCAATTTTTTAAAAGGGCCCAAAATCCCCACCCGTTTAAATCGGCTCTTGCACACACACTGCTTGCGCATTTTGTTTATAGTCATTTAGACGTCGGTGTTGAGCAGCGGCCGAGCAAAGTGATTTTATTGCTTCTTTTACCTATTTAGAACTACAATCTCTTACATTTCAGCAAATGACCCTCTCCTTGTTTCTTTAAATTGCTTTCATTGACATTTCAGGGAGACTGTGGCGCCCAAAGAGCAGAGGTTGCCTCGGCTTAGGTCTCCGTTGCGTAGGTTGATTTATGTAGCTGGTATAGGCTACGGCTTCAGCTGACAGACTGTAGAAATTGGCCGAGTTATCAGACACCAGTAACATTTTCTTAGCCAAAGAAGGAGTTCGCACCGATGGACGGCGAACAGATCATTGATGCAGTCTTGGAAGCGGTGAAATTGCCACTGGAGCCTTCGCCCGTCTAGCCACGGCTCTTTCCATAGGGTTTCGCTGACAACTCCCTTTTGGCAATCTGTGGAGCCAGCTGACTCCCCAATGGTCCCAAGTTGGAACATAGGCATTGTTGGCTCACAGGCAACACTTGGAAAATATTCTCTTGTTCTGCCCTTTGGGCATTCTACATGAATAGTGCTCTCACAGTTGATGCGCGGCACTTTCAACGACTTTTGTTGCTGTGGTACTCAAATTACGTAGTAGGCCACTCCATACCGTAGTTTTGTGCGTTTAGGTGCGGTTGTATCAGCAGGGTGCGTTGCAGTGTGTCGTTCTTTCTAAACCCAAGTGGAGAGGTTGGGGAAGCTTTTCACAAGCAAAGCCACGGAGAATTGCAGTGGTGTTGTTGTTGTTGTTGTCGAGGCCGTTCTAGGATCCGGCGGCCCTTGTTAGGGGGCCAGCAGTCCCTTGCGCCGGGGCTCCATGGCAGTAGGGAGGGGGCGTGGCGTCTCCGTCTAAAGAGCAGGCCCGTGGCCCTCGGTCGGCTTGCTTCTTCGGCTTTTGAGGGGGGTGAGAGGGGGCCCTGTGGCGGACGACCGCTCGCCCAATGGTCCCCACCAGTCCACATCCAAAGGGGTCCAGAAGGGCCACACGACGGGGGACTGGCTTCTGGGGTGGTAGGCGGGGATGTAGGCGATCCCTGGGCCCAGTCCTGTAGCTGGCCAGCATGAAGCCGGCCTGTTTCCGATTGCCCTCCTCCTCCCCCACCGACTGTCTGGGCGGCCACGCGCTGATGTTGTGTGCCGTGGGCGCTGTCCCTTGCTCTCTGACCACCCTTTCTCCCAGCTGCCTTTCCAGGGCCCTTGTTGGTAGGGGCTGCTCTCGAAGTGGTAGGTGCAGTTGGCGCCGCTGACTAGGCGGATGCCAGGAGCCGCCTGGTGGGATCGCAGGCGCTGGAGTCCGTGTCCAGCAGCTTTCCACCGGGTGCCGCACCCTTGGCTCCCCATTGCAGTGGTGTCGCTCAGGAATTCTGCAGTTACATGTCACCGGTCTAGTGTTGAATTCATGCAATCCACATGATTACTCATCACTCAGAAACGCTGCGATCCGTAGAAACTTTGCACACGACCAGCAGTGGGACAGCAGCCGACTAGACAGATGACGACAGAACAGCAGACCTAACTATACACCGCACGGCAAATAGACAGAGTACAGTATAGAGTTACATTATGAAGAGCAGATCGACGGCACTGGAAACGATTATGGGTAGCATAGAAGTGGGACACAAACTCCGCCGCGGGCACAGCATTGAACTTCGCTTCTATAGTACCTACAGAGTCCAGCAGGAATATCACTTCATCTGGGAGCATTGAAAGGGGACACAGCAACACGTCAGTGCTTCTCAGACGCAGTAGGCGACGCTTGGGGGCTGCTGTCCACTGGGCGAACAGCCGGCCGCCAGCGGCAACTGCAGGGCGGAGACGTCACAGTCGCACCAGGCCACCCCTGCGCCCGCCCTGCACTGCCTGATTCCGGTCACACCGCTCCACACATTGGAGGAGGGGTCATAGGCCTGAGTGTTTCAGTCATCGATAAAGTCCGTGGAGGAAAGCTGAGAATGTCAATGTCAGGATGTCAAGGTCTCACTTCCACACTGTCCAGATAGCGCATTCCGTCGTGACCGCCCACCGCGTAGATACGTCCTCCCATGGCCGCCACGCCCACTCCACCTGAGAGCAGTGAACGCTGGTTTCAGTAGGTTGTCCCATTGTCTCACCCTCCCACTCAAAGACCGACCTCTGGGACAGGACATCTGAGGGAGCAGCGTCCACTCATTGGTCAGAGGGTCGTAGCGCTCGCAGGAGTTCAGAGGGGCGTTGTCGTCGAAGCCACCGATGGCGTACAAACAACCGTCCAGCACTGTCACTCCTGCGCCCGCTCTGGGAAGGAATGCAGTGCTTTAGCCACAGACCATGACATCACATCTGAAGCTCCCATGAGAGTACCTCCTGTGCGCCATGCTGGCCATCATCCTCCACTTGTTCAGGTGGGGATCGTAGCGCTCACACGAGTCCAAAGATGAGGTGCCGTCGTTCCCGCCCACGGCGAACAGATACTTGCCTGTGGAAAAAGGTAACGCAGCAGACTGCTCTCCAATTTGAAGTTCAATCTATTCAAACGCCAACGAAGCATCTGCCACTCCAGCTGTCTAGTATCAGCTCACCCAGTGGGGCGACGCCCACGCCTCCCCTCTGAATGTTCATGGGCTCCACCGAGGACCAGCGATCGGCCTCAATGTCATAGCGTTCCACTGTCTGAAGCGAAGGAGCCACCTCAGTTCTCAGTCTCATCAATGTCAGTCCCATCTGACACCCGAACCCACCTGAAAGCAGGCGGAGTCGTCCAGGCCGCCCACTGCGTAGATGGCGCCCTCCAGCGCTCCAACAGCGATGCCTCTGCGGCGCGTGTCCATGCTGGCCACAGGACGCCACTGATTCCTCCGAGGGTCGAAGCACTCGGCCGACTCCAAGTGATTGGTGCCGTCGTGGCCGCCGATAGCGTAGCTGCAGAGAGAGGAAGATGGTTCATTTAGACAACGAAAGTGAGCAGTGCACCCTGTTATACCAATATGAGAAGAAGCCACCACTGAATCACATTGGACGAGTCTACTCACAGTTTGCCGAAGGCGGAGACGACGCCCACGTGACGTCGCCTGATGCCCATCTCTGGGACGGACAGCCAGCGATCCCTGCGCCAGTCGTACGCTTCCACCGAGCGAAACGGGTCTCCGGACGTCCCTGAAAGAGTGATCAGTCACCAAAACAAAGTTCCAATGCTGTCGATTTGAAACGCGAGTCGCAATCATCCACCTCTTCCCCCGACGCAGAAAATGACGCCGGCGGCGCTCTTCCTGGGCCGACTTGGCTGGCGCTTCACAGTGGCAGCGCCTGCAGTAGCTGCCACTGCGCCTGTGGTCGTTGCAGAGGAGGAAGCGGCCGCGTGCGGAGCGAAAGAAAGCAGCGGAGAGTATGTGGCGAAGTTGTCGCCCAGAGAGCCCGCAGTCATCTTCTCCTCCATCGCGTCCGCCACCAGATCCCGGCACTCGGCGCTGGCCTGCAGACGATAATTGTGAGATGACAAAATGGTGAGACTGGTACTAGAGACTTTGTAAGAGGTAACTACAGTGCCTGTATGGTGTAATATACGCCACAGCAAAGGGGAACATCAATCAATCCGGTCGACTCGGTTCAAACAATGGTTCAGTGAAACATGGGCGCGCCAAGCGCAAACTTTCAAGCTAACGTGTCCTCTATAAGGCTGGTTGGGCTGCACTCATCATCATACCTGTAACGCGCCCCCTCGGGGGAGGGGGGGGGGGGGTAATCCGGATTTTGGGGGGGGGGGGGGGGGGGGGGGGGGGGGGGTTCCAAAACCGAGGAGGGGGGGTCAAAACGACCTAAAAATTTGGCAAAAAAGTAAGGATATTTTGCAAAAATAGGGTAAAAAGTGCCAAAAATCGCTTATTTTTGATGGAAAACAGCCTAAATATAGCGCCGCAGGCGAAATTTTGGCCATATTTAAGCGCCGCAGGCGAAAATTTTCGCAATTTTTGGGAGGTGGGGTCTTTCAGGCTGGCTAGGGGGGGGGGGGGGGGGGGGGGGGGAGATCTCCGGCCAGGGGGGCCCCCCCCCCCCCCAGCGTTACAGGTATGCTCATCATTCCATCCAGCTCAGCCCACCCACCTGCACCAGCGGGTGCCCCTTGACCTTCGTCAGTAGGAACTCTGTAGGCAGCTGGGCCAGTCTGACGCATTCCAACAAAGACGCCAGATGGCAGGCGCGCGTCTCCTGCTCATGACTGACCCATCGGACGACTGTGTCGAAGACGTCAGCTTCAGACGCCACGTGAAGGTTGCTATCTCGCAGCAGGTCGCACAGATGCACGAATGAAATGGACTGGAACTCCGGCTTCCGGCGCAGCTCCTGAAGTACCATGTCAGTCGTCTAATGCGCGCCACTGGAAAGCTTCAGAGACCTCTGAACAGCCACCTGAAAGTTGTCGACGGTGAACTGGTCGACGGACTTCATCAGAGGCACGAGATTGTGCTGCTGGGCGAACTTGCGAATGGACAGGCAGTTCTGGATGGTCAGATAGTTGGTCATGAAGCGCTGACAGGCCGCCGCTACAGAGTCCACCTGCAAGAGCGAACTGTAAACAAGGACCACCGAAACTGAATACAACTCTGCCTAAGACAGACGCAACAGGTCTCGCTGAAACGATTCGGCTATCAATATGATTGCACAATACTACTAGCTATAACTGGTTCTGGTGCAGAAACAATGCGAACACGTTACTGAATGAGAACAACATGGAAGCGTAGACTCAACTTTGCCATTATTGGCACGTCTACTTCTCTCCAATCAACAAACAACTCTACTCTAATCAGCGGTAGTAACCTACCTGCAAGATGCTGGCGGCGTAGAGAAGGCTCTGCACGTTCAATCCATTGATGGTGACCTTTCCCGTGTAGGCGAACTCTAGGATGAGCTGGAAGGCGTCGGCGCCAATGTCCTGGATGTGGATGAGCTGCTGCCTGGACTCGCGCATCTCGCTGCCGAACATACTGCGGAAGTACGGCACCGCCGCCGCCAACACGCTTCTGTGCGCGGCGAAGACGCGCTCCTCCACCTACAGTAGAAATAGGGAGGTTTCAAGACCGAAGCAAGCGGGGCTTCCACAGCTCCAGTGGTAGTTTCAATCTCTATCTCGCCTGAACTTCTACGTCGCAGAGAAGCTGTGCGGAGCGCAACTCTTCCAGCTGCGCCAGCACAAGGCCGGCGTGAGACTCCGAGTCGTCGAAAGCCAGCGGTTCAGCGCTCGCCGGCACCGACACAATCACGCCGCCGGCCGCGATTGCGCTGCCGTTGTTGGCGCTTGCGACGACGACCGAAGGAGAAACGCTTCCTGTTGCGCTTTTCTTCGCCACTTCGCCCATTATTCTTGTTCTTCCGCCTCTTTCAACAAGAATTTTCGTTTCGATTCCACGGACACGGGGACAGATCCTTCGTTCGCAGCGACGATGGGAATGGGAAA
Organism: Linhomoeus sp. GSCO2_2; assembly: GCA_030248115.1. Lineage (NCBI taxonomy): Eukaryota > Metazoa > Nematoda > Chromadorea > Monhysterida > Linhomoeidae > Linhomoeus > Linhomoeus sp. GSCO2_2. The sequence goes on along the minus strand of JASAMZ010001440.1, from coordinate 65,509 downwards.
CAGAGCGAACACAAGGCGTAAGCCCTACTACGGTCGTCAGATGTTCATGACGAACCGCGAAATATTAGCAACGGTATAGGGTGGCACTGGCACTGGCACTGGCTCAGCGACATGAGAGTTGCAGCAGTCCATTCAAGAACAGGCTCAAACAGTAATCTCGCTGACTGCGTCCACGGGAAGTCTTAGCACCACATTTTTGCAGTTCGAGTTGTCAATGGTTAGATCTGCCCTTCCAGTTAGTAAACATGAAATTCCGTAACCGTGATTATGCGCTGCCAAAGAAATATTTTTCGCACAACTTTTAGAAGCGCAACTCGCTAGTGGGATCGCAAGGGATTGGCTCACAACCACTAGCGGGCCCAGGGGGGGGGGGCAGGGGGGGCACTGCCCCCCCCCTTACGGTCCGACCTTTGAGAAAAAATTTTCTTAAACGACACACGAATATAAAAAAATTTCGCCTGCGGCGCTATTTTGTAAGAGAATTTGGCATTTAGGGACCAAAAATCGCCAAATTTTCGCCTGCGGCGCTCAATTTAGGCAAATTTTTGTACAGGGAAGGCGAAAAACGTAAAAATGTTCGCCTGCGGCGCAATTTTGTATCTAAATTTAGAGTATCTAACAGGTTGCAGAGGTCAAATATTGGCGATTTTTGGCGTTAAAATGGCCTAAAAGTGCGCAATTTTCGCCTGCGGCGCTTTGGAAAAATTTCGGATTTTGTGCCCCCCCTATCGGAAAATCCTGGGCCCGCCACTGCTCACAACATCCTTGCTGAGCAGACACAACTTCGATCATCATGGCGAGCTCCGGTACCAAGTTGTGCGTGCCCGGCGAGCGCCTCTTGCAGTGCAGAGGCGCGTCTTCGTCCTCTGGTGCGGAATTCGTCGCCGGCAAGGGCACCTATGAGATGCACGGCTACATCTATGCCTCGCTGGCGGGCTACCTCCATCTGGTCGACGTATTGGAGGAGGAAAAGGCGACATCCACTGGAGATGAGCAGATTGGTCACACCTCTGAACCTACAACTGCAAACCCTGAACCTCTGAAGAGGCCGAAGAAACGAGTGGAGATCAAGAGGTCGTTCCAGTCGGAAGGCCACTCGATTCCATTTGTGGGCGCCATCGTCACGGCTCGAGTGAGAATGGCTTCATTTGTGCCACTGACGCTGCAGAGACCACTGCAACGTGCGTCAGTGTTCTTTGTTTCACAGGTGAATCAGATCGGTCCCAGATTCGCCAAGTGCGACATTCTCTGCGTGGAGAACAGCAGCCTATCGCACGTCTTCAACGGACTGCTTCGCCGAGAGAACATTAGGGCCACTCAAATCGACAAGGTTAGTGCGTATAGCTTTACGTAGATGGCACATTCTCATTGTATCTTTAACTGTTGCAGGTGGAGCTTCACAAGTGCGTGAGGCCAGGAGACGTCATTCTGGCGAGAGTGATAGACACGGGCGACACCCAAAGCTCCTTCATCCTCTCGACTGCAGAGAAGCAACTGGGGGTCGTCTGGGCCAAGTCGGAAGAAGGGGTGGCATTGAAAGCGGTGAGGCAGTGAGTCGACTTATGACAGTGCGATCGGTTCGGCAGCAACACACTATAAGTACAGGGTGGGTCAATTAAGTGTTCCCGATTCTACTTGGTTGTAACTCAGCGGTTATAAAACGAGTCTTTCTGAAATTTTGACACAACATAGACACACGTTTAGAATTATTTCTGACCGAAAATTGTAACAATTTGCCCAGTAAATCACCAGTTGCAGCCATTTTGCAAAAATGGTCAAGTTCCAATGGTCTTGTCCCTTGAAAGCCCGTTTCGCAGGACTAACACGAACAAGTCTGCTATGAAAACTCAGAGCACATTTGAACTCTTGGTTTTTATCAAGTGATGGCCCAGAGATCAGAAAATGCCGTTTGCTGTCGCTGAAAAGGTAAAATGCGCAACGCGTTTTGAATGGACAAGGATAGCCCAACAGCCGATGCGCTCGCCACACCTGACGCACTTCTGTGGGACTTCGTGTGTACCAGTGTGAACGATGCGTAGCCGACTAATATTCGAGATCTTAAACATCGCATCGCAGACAGTTTGGGCAAAATCACGGTCGAAATGGGCCAAAACACCAGCTGTCATATCATGAGCGCCTCCAGAAGGTGGTAGAAATCGACGGTGGTCGCGAAAACGTGCGTAATTAACGTACGAAGCGATTGAATTCGCCAAAATTTGGTCGGAAAAAATTCAAAAGGTGTGTCTATGTTGTGTTAAAATTTCAGAGGGATTCGCTTTTGAACGGCTGAGTTATAACCAAATAGAATCGGGAACACTTAATTGGCCCACCCTGTGTAACAGCATTGTCTGTCAATGATTGTAGTGGAGTTTGACTTGGTCTAGAAACCGTTTCAGGTCAGTGACGCCGAGATGGAGTGCCCCGACACAGGGAAGATCGTGCCGAGAAAGGTTGCCGACGTACCCCACTTCGCCCAGTTGAAGCAGCGACTGTTTCAGACTTGACAATAGAGTGCAGAGTGCGCTTTGGTTTTGATGGAAATTCCGTTCCGTATTCAGCAGTAAAGGTGTCTCAGTGTGCACTGCGAGTGAATCTCTCAACCGCAACCGGCTTTTCTCGCGAGCGGAAACTGTACTTTCACTTGTGCTTGTGTACGTCTACTGTGGGTGGCGGGATGGATCACATTTAAAACGGCACTCATCACATATAATTCGGGTGTTGGCACATATAAAACGGGACTGTCACATATAAATCGGCACTACCACAAATACCCAACAGTTGCACATATAAATCGGCACTATCACATATAAATCGGCACAATCGCATATAAATCGGTACTATCGCATATAAATCGTGACTTTCACATTTAATCGTTCGCTCGGCGTGTCTGTTCCCCTGCTTACAGAGGATCGACTGGCACACGAACTAGAGTGTTAGTGTCAGCAAGCGAGCGCTTGTGTGTGTCTGGTGACCAGGCAAAATCCGTCCAAAGTGAAGGTTGTCGCAAGCGCTAGCTGGGAAGGGGCACAGCCGGCCTAAGCAGGAGGCAAAGCATATGGGGGAGTGTGCATCCCACCAAAAGTTTGCACTAAAACTCGGTCGACGTCGCGCCTGGCGGGTCTCAGCTGAGGCTTAGCGCGACCACCAACTTCAGGGCGCGCTCCGCGCGCCCTGAAGTCGGTCACCGGTCGCGTTAAGCCTAAGCTTCGACCCGCCAGACTGCGACGCCGACTGACTCTTGTGCATGGTGGGCGCAGGGCGAGCCTAAGCATAGCCTGATTTGGAAGGAATATTCTGTGTCCGAAAGAAATGTAACGAAACGCGAGACGGCCATTGCTTCACACATGTAATCTAATGCAATTTACAGTTTGACAATACCAAATAGAAGTGCAATCGGTTCATTTTAACGGCCGCTGCCCATTATGAAAGCGTTTACGCCTACAAAAGCATTAATATGCGCTAGTACCCAAATATATGTGCAAGCACCAAATTTTATGCGCAAGAGCCGATTTATATGTGGAAGTGCCGCTTATATGCGCAAGTTCCAGAATATATGTGGAAGTACCGATTTATATGTGACGTGTCCCGTTTTATATGTGACCCGCCATTTCCCCCGTCTAGGAAATGACGGGTCACATATAAAACGGGACACGTCACATATAAATCGGCACTTCCACATATATTCTGGTACTTGCGCACATGAGCGGCACTTCTACATATAAATCGGTACTTGCACATATAATTTGGTGCTTGCACATATATTTCGGTACTAACGCATATTAATGGTTTTGTAGGCGTAAACGCGTTCACACTGGGCAGCGGCCGTTAAAATGAACCGAATGCTTTCTTTTGCGTATTCTAAAACTGTGAATTGCATTACATCATATGTGTGAAGCAATGGCCGTCTCGTGTTTCGTTACATTTCTTTCAGACATAGAATATTCCTTCCAAATCTGGCTATACTTAGGCTCGCCCTGCGCCCACCATGCACAAGAGTCAGTCGACGTCGCAGTGTGGCGGGTCGATGCTTAGGCTTAGCGCGACCGGTGACCGACTTCAGGGCGCGCGGAGCGCGCCCTGGAGTTGGTGGTCGCGCTAAGCCTCAGTTTGAGACCCGCCAGACGCGACGTCGACAGAGTTTTAGTGCACACTTTTAGTGGAATGCACACTCCTCCATATTATTTGCCTCCTGCTTGGGCCGGCTGTGCCCCTTCCATGCTAGCGCTTGCGACAACCTTCACTTCGAAGACCGATTTTGCTTGGTCATAAGACACACACAAGCGCTCGTTTGCTGACACAAACACTCTAGTTCGTGTGCCTGGCGATTCTCTGTAAGCAGGGAAACAGACACGCTGACCGGCTGATTGTGAAAGTCACGATTTATATGCGATAGTACCGATTTATATGCGATTGTGCCGATTTATATGTGATTGTGCCGATTTGTATGTGCAGCTGTTGTGTATTTGTGGTAGTGCCGATTTATATGTGACAGTCCCGTTTTATATGTGCCAACACCCGAATTATATGTGATGAGTGCCGCTTTAAATGTGATCCATCCCGCCACCCTCTACTGTATGCGAATGCGAGAAGTGGACATCGAAGTCCCACGAATGAAGGAAGGCGCCATGTCGGCCTTCGACTCTCGCAAGTTCGTCTCCAAGTTCAAACTGGTCAACAAGAGTGGCGCCAGGGCCAGTCCCCCCTTCGCCTCCACCTCATCCTCCCCCTCGAGGGGTAGCAGTCCCCTACCCCCTCCCCCAGTGATTAGTAGTGTGTCAGTTCCTCACCAACAACGACGCCAGCAGCAGCAGAGGGTGGTCTTCGACAACTGCTACAAGTGGCACAAGAAGGGAGCAGGTGGCTCGAGTTCCAGAGAAGTGAGCTCTGGAGACGACGACTCTGGCGCCTCCGCTGGAACAGCCACTGCTGGAGTTGGAAATGGACACGTGACACAGCAGCAGCCTCCGCAGCCGTCTAGAGCTGTAAGCTCCAGTGTGGGCCAAGATGGGACTCTGCAGATCACCATCTCCAGGCAGAAGGGCGAGTCTAATAACCTCGGGAGGACCGTGTCTCAGGGAAGCTTTGTGACCAGTGCAGGGCTCGGTGGGAGCTTCACTTCTGGGAAAGGTTGTCGGGTGAATGTAGAGTATTTGCCCATTCCACTGTGGGGCAAAGATTCCTTATGGACCATGAGTCACTGGTGAAGCATCTTCACCACTTCAGAAGACGCTCTTTCCCATCCCACAACTGGCCAAAGTCTGGAGACCTTCCAAAGCGGGCAGGCGCCTTCTAGCGGTCGTGGAATGGCCCGCTGCTTCCCCAAGCGAACGACCATGGGCCAATTCGAGTACCATTACGTGGCTTTGGACAAGCCTACTGCTGCTACCTCCAGTCGACAACCCTCCCACGCGGGTGCTTCAAAAGTGCAGATGGCGACGAGAAGCGCCGCGCTCAACAAGAAGCGCAGAAGAAGGTGCGCTGACAAATAAGAGACCAGTTCCAGTTGGATACTGTAATTGCAAGAGTGTGAGTCGGTATTTCAGCTCGACAGGCCCCGTCTACTGCGTGTTCTTCAACCGCACGGGCTCTTGCAAGAAAGGAGACGGCTGCAACATGCTGCATGACAGGAATCGCGTCGCCATCTGCCCCAGGTGACACGCTCGCGATGACAGGAAGGTTACTACTTGTTAGTTTGAGAGATGAGTCCTTTCTGGAGAGAATTGACATGTCGGCCTCAGCCATTGTTTTAATAGCTTCCTTGAAACCGATTGCTTCGCCTCTCTGCAAGCGCTTTGAACTTGCGGAGCCTCTACGACTGTTGTTCGATTTTGTTAGACTACTGAAGTGTCGTCGACCAAGAGACGGTATTAGCCTTGATACACAACAAGCCTTGCTAATGTCTCTTTTGGAACATTGCCTCCAAAACCACTTTGTCCGTCAGGCTGCTGAAGGGCAAGTGCAGTGGTGAGGCCAGAAGCAACTGCCTGTTGAGTCACGACGTCCGCCCTGAGAAAATGCCTGTCTGCGCTCACTTTCTCGACTGCTCCTGTCACAAGGACAACTGCCCCTACGTCCATGTGAAGCATGCCCCTGGGACGCCTGTCTGCAGAGACTTTCTCACGGGCTTCTGTCACAGAGGAGCCCAAGCACGGAATTGGAGACGTTTTCTTTGAGAACGCTCAAGCCGAGACTATTGCTACATGGATGCTCCTTCCCGGCTTTCAGTGCGACGCGAAGCACGTCTTCCCCAAGAGGGCCACTGGCGCTACTGCAACCTCTGCAACGGCGCGCAGAAGACGGACCTCTGAGGCGCCAGCGGCTGAGACGGCAAAGCATCTGCGACTGCACGGGTGGGCACCACTGACGTGACATCTGAAGCTTCCACAGTGACGATGTGATGAGCTGCAGGGGCGCTGGGGGACTGGCGTTCGAAGGCACACCTCCCAAGTTCGAGCCGTTTAAGTCTAGCGCCGCTGAAGCGGGTTGGTGTGATGTGCTTGTGATAATACAGCCACATTCAGCCACTTCCTGCAGTGGTGGTTCCGATGGTTTTAGAGGGCGACAGGGAGAAGCGCTGACAATCCCATGGGATGCAAGGAATGGTTTGTTGTGCTGAGTTGTGTGTGTGGAGTTATGCATCCGCTCGATTCGACTTCAGCTGCTGGGGAGGGTGAGTTACCAGTGTGCGTCTCGTGTTGTACCTACACCCCTCGGTATTCTAGAGAGTGATACGGTGACGATTCTCAGAAGCTCTTACGCTTTGTATCAGTTGTATTGTAAATTCAGTTAAGAAGAAGAAGCCGGAGAATCAAGTGTACTACTGTAGGTAGGGACTTCGTAGGTATCTATTTGCATCTGAGTAAGCTCAGTAAACAGCATTAGTGTAAATGACGTGCATTATCGATTGGCAACTTTGTTGTGTCTACCGCTGTTTGTTGTTGTGTGGCCCATTTTCAAGAAATAAACTACCATCGTTCACCTTTGTGAAGGAACAGTTGCAGTCCGCCTTAGTTTCCACGTAGTTTCGAACGATCCCTACTTGTGTAGGTTGCGGACTGATTAGGCGGGGTAGTTGAAGCGATTAACCCACGTGTCAGTCAAACATGACGTCGAGCACGACAAACGACCCACCTATGTAGGGTAGATCTGACGCTACAAACGCTTCGAGTTATGTAGTTTTGGGTGAAAGCGAAGTCTCGTGTTGGTTTGTAGCTCTGCAATATCTTCTGAGTTGTTGTTGGGTGCAATCAGCGACAATAGTACTACCTTCGAGTGAATGTTTCAAGGAGTTTTGAAATAAGGGCAATTGGCGACTGTTCAATAGTACAAGCTTGTTAGAGATTAACAGAAATAGAACAACAACAAATTCGCTCTCTCGATGACGGAAACACCTCGTCATGCACCCAACTCGTTGGACCAACACATCATAAACGTCAAAGGTGTTTGTCACCCGGTCGGTGCATAGAATCAGTTGGCGCCAAGGTTCCTCCATGTCCATTGTCTGCCTGCCCTGTGTCGTCGCCGAGAAAGCTGGTCCTCTCTTCTTTATTTGCACGCGCTGGAGGACAACAAAGGCGGCGCTGTGGTATAGCAGCTCTGAGTCAGTGGGCGGACGCTCACCGCCGACACTGTCAAGGCGCTGATTGTTATGAAGGTCGGTTCTACCTGTCCACATGATACGGAATAACGTAGTGTAGGTGAGTACCTAGTTCTCCTGGATGAAGTTCAAAGTACTATAGTAATGCCTTCTGGAACAGCGCTGGACGGTCGCTTTGTATACTGCGTTAATTTTGTAGCCTGGTGTCTGCTGTCGTTCCCGCTGCACGCCGCGCAACGACAACCGCAATTAAGGAGCTTTTTTCAACCAGCATTGCAACATCTTTTTCCAGCTCAGCTCGACATCTGCAATCATGACTCGGCTAACGGCACTGGTCCTACTGTGCGCATCTCTGCGTGTGTCCCTGGGACAGCCACTGATTTGTCGCCAGCCACTGAATACCGGCCAGTATTGTCCGCCCGCCCTCCGAGTTTACCAGTGGTACTTCGACGGAATCCAGTGCAGTCGATTCGTCTACAACGGCTGCTGGGGCAACGCCAACAGATTCATGACCCAGCAGGACTGTCAGAGACTCTGCGGTGGAATCGTTGCAGCGCCGGCCATCTTTGGACCGCCCACCCTGCCTCTTGTCACCAATCCTGCGGCCGGTGTGCAAGGTGAGCGCGCATATGGCATCCTGCAGCGATTGTCGGATACTGGAAGTACACGTTTTATTGCGGATACAAATCGAACACATTAGTTGGTGCTGCTAAAAGTGCTAAGCGACCCTCTCAGGCCGGTGTTATTGCTGTACTGGGGAAGCATGCGCAGGCCCATGCTGCACAACATTGTCTCGTACTGGACTTGCCATTGAAAGCAATGCAGGAAATCGACCGTTCACCGTCATTCGTGGCCGAGAACAGCCGGCTGGCTTGGTTGCCGTCAACTCCGTTGGCCAACAAGCAACGAATCCGCCGCCAGTCCCGCCCTCAGCCACTCCGACACCTCCGCTGATAAGTCAGTTCGCAATGTTTCGCCTGCAAATGATATGATAGCCAAATGGTGTCATCCAGAATTTCTGTATATAGATAACCTTGCAATCATCCTCGCACCAATGGGAACGGAGTAGACGCAGAAGCATAGGTTGAGCGATAATCATTGTTATCTTTGTCGACCCTCTAAACCATTCAGTGGACGGGACGCCGTGCGAGTTCGGGGAGACGGACATGGAGGTACCCAATTTCAACCAGTTGGAATCGTGCGCTGGACTGGAGGCCGCCTGCCCTGTCGGATACCAGTGCTTGATGGGCGCCTTCTTCCCACACTGCTGCGCCGTTCGACCGACGCTCTGAGAAGAATCAACTTCTGCAGTTACTGTTTCCGCACCGATATCATCGACCAACAAACGAAGCACGAGACGTTGATACTAAATGCCTGCCTTGAAACGATTCGTGGTGGATCCCGCTCCACCTCCGTGGCAAACGCCTGCACAGGTTTGCGTAAAGGCCTACTGATGATTGAATTCTGATCTTGTGTTTGCTGATCATCAAACAGTTGTCGATTTTGCCCACCTATATACACGTCCATACATCACATTCTCCCACTCCACTCTTCAACTGCTCGCAGAATTCGACGCCGTCGTCATCGTGTAATGGCCGAGTAAACCTGTGAAGGCGATCAAATCTTTCTTTACACGCGTACTCCCCTGACGACCGTCGCTCGGCCTCGACTCGACTCCTCCTCTTCCACAGACACGAAATGTGTGTGCACATGTCCCTGAACCTTCTTCTCTTCACTTTCGCGCAGTCCGTTCAAAGCGCGGCGCTTCTTCGCTGGACCGCGTTAACGTAAGGCTGAACGTTTGTGGCACTTCGACAACATGCGTTATACTACTGTACATACGTTCGATTTTGTCGAAGTGGGTTTCTACTTAACCTATGCAATGTGACGTGAGGTGCATGCGCAATTTCGGAATTGCCAATTCTAGCGCGTCTAAAGTCGGCCACTAAATTCTCATTTGTTTGACCAGCCGTGTTTCGGTCCTGGGTTTCGGCGACGATCTATGTTTAATACAGGTACATGGACAACCCCCCCCCCCCCCCCTCCTTCTCTATACATACATCGGTGCTGTCCTATGATGGAGGATTGGAGTATGTAGGTACATAGGTAGGTGGGGGTAATCACGAGCTGAAGTCGACCAAGTGGGCGTCGCCGGCGTCGTTTGTCACTCCCTTTCACTTTCGATTCGGCCTGCTGTGTGTGTACATAATGCACTTCCCGCCACCGCAGTGACAGCGCGCGCGCTGGTGCGAATTTGCTTTGTTCTTGTCCTCCAGCCGCCTTCTCAATAGCCGGCGGTGTTTGCCGCGGCCGCGGCGCCGGAAATCCACTTTCGACGACGACGACGGCCCACTTTGACACATGGGCTGAGGAGGCCGAAACACCTGTGAAAACAACAGCTGTGGGAGAAAAGCGCCCCCGCTGACTAGGCGCCATGAAAATCTCGCCGGCCGGCTGATTCGCTGGTCGATTCTGATTCAATCGCCCATGGCGCATGTGCGCTCTGACAAAAGCAGAGACTTGGCGCTTGGCGCGCTCGCCGCTGCGTCGCCTGTGCAATTGTCCGTCGCGTGGGCGTACTTTGAGTGGGATCTAGAGATCTCCATCCCTCCCTCCACTTCATAGCCAATCTGCAACTGCGGGGTGGGTGGGGAGACTCGTTGACACGGCGTGCGAGCGCGCCCTCTCTATACTCGTTCGCGTGGGGAGGGGGTCCAGTTGCGAGGGGGGGGGGGGGGGGGGTGGCGGGCCCTGCGGCGGCGTCTTCAACGTCACTCATGAGTGGGGGGGGGGGGGGGGGGAGGCTGTCAAAAACAGCCTGACAAGGAGTGGACGGCCCAGTGACGACGACGAAGGCGGCGGTTCTTTGACAGGCTTAGGGGGATTGGCGCTCTCGAGGGGCACGCGCGCGCGCCGGCTCGCGGAGCGCGACGTCTGTTGCGCAAACGTCTCTCTGTCGTCGTCGTCGAGGGGCGGCCGGTGTCCACTTGTACGGCCGAATTTCTCCCCGGCTTCTTCCACTGGTGTCTCAGTCGGTTAGGACCGTTCGCTCACTGTCGGCCGTGCCTACTAAGTTCTCCCGTTCCTTGTCATCTTGCAATTGTTTTGTCTGCAGAACCGCTGCCTTCAGCATTAGCAGGTAGTGCGTAGGCTACAGCTCCTTCGACCGCATCTTCACTAACTCCACTGAGTGCGCCAGCCTTGTTGTACCTGCAGTGAATCATTTTCTTGCGTCTTCAGGCCGACTCATTGTTCTTAGCAGTTGTTGTACAAAGGCCACCTGTGAAGCTCAAGAGGGCTGCTGGAACGGGAAAGCTATGGGTATGGGCAGTCGTGCCCTTGTGCTGGTCGGCACGCTGATATTCAGCGGTCTTGTTGTACAGACGGCAAGTGGTGAAGGTGAGCGTCGTATTGCAGTCTAACATACAGCAATAGCGATCAACACGGCATTGTAGTACTCTGGTTACACTACTTCCTTTTAGGTGGCATTGAAACGGGATCTCAAAACGAAACCTCGGTGTGCTCGCTTCCTCCTGAGACCGGACCGTGAGCGAAACTCTAATGACTGCCGACGTTTGCCACGTGTTGTACTGTCAGAAACTGAACGGCCCTTCCTTCAGATGTCGCGCTCTGATTCCCAAGTGGTACTACGAGGAGAGCTCTCAGTCTTGTCGCCAGTTCAGCTGGGGCGGCTGCGACGGCAACGACAACAAATTCGACTCCAAAGCAGAGTGCATTGAAATGTGCAGCAGCAATAACTCTACAGAGCCGATGGGAGGAGGCGAAATTCCTGCAGACCTCGCCTCTGTTCCAGCGGACACTAACTCGACTTCTTCACCGTCTTCTGCCACAACTGAAGGTTTGCTAGCATTTCAACCTTATTGCACGTGTCGTACATATGTTAAATGTGGTGCGTTGTATGTACGCTGCCGCTCTGCAGTAGATAACGCCATTTCTGCGCGCGATTGATCCACAATAAACAGTTGATTGAATTTGAGATTGGCAATATGCATTGCTTGCCTTGTATTCAAACGGGTAGCGAATTAGCGCCTTACGGTGTAGGTGTGCTACATCATCGTCAAAAATGTCAATTCGGTCAAGCTGTCTTCTTCAGCTGTTGTGCCCGAGTCGACAACAGCGGACGCAACTGATGCGTCTTCTCGCGTCCGAGAGACCACCGTCTGCTCCACTGACTCAGTCCTAGCGATGCCCAATGGCGGCACCTACACTCCGCGTTGCACACCATCTGGTTACTTCGACCTCATCCAGTGCCACGGAGAGGAGTGCTGGTGTGTGGAGGTGCGCACTGGGACAGAGGCCCCTGGGACGCGCGGACACCACTCTCAAGCCATCAACTGTCCAGGTAATAGAACACATTACAGACACGGTATCACAACTGCGTAAGTATGTATGTATAACAAAGCTGCTCCGACTACAGCGTAAATGAACTGAGTACCTCTATTCCGCTGGTGTTATGTACATCTTCCTTTGCATTGCAGCTTGCTTTCAACGGGCGGCTAAATTCCTGCGGCGTCAGCAACCATTAGTCGGCGCCTTCATTCCAGCCTGCCAGCCTAACGGTTGTTCCGTCTGTTGCTGGGATTTGGAATTGAGCTACAAGTGACGCGCTCTTTCTTCAGGTGACTATGAAACGGTGCAGTGCCATGGGTCCATCGGCTATTGCTGGTGTGTTGAGGGGGCGACTGGGAACGAGGTGAATGGCACGAGAGTTAGAGGGCAACCCAACTGCGAAGGCGACGACGGAGCCACAACCGAAGCCGCTCCACCGATTCCAAGTGTTGCGCCTTCATCTGTTGCGTCCGTCACGTCTGGGTCGACACCTGATAGAGTGGCGACAACTCCGTCCGTGCCAGAGACCACACAGAACGAAGCAGCTGCTAGTGGGACGGTCACCCAAACGACAACGATTGCTCCAATCCCACCAGGCCCATGCCACCTGCAATCCATGAATGTAGCAAATGGAGCCAATAAGCCTTCGTGCACCGACGCAGGTGTTTTGTGGATAAGCTTGAGGTCAGTACGTAACCCATTGTCACAGGCTTCCTTTCCATGGAACTTCAGGGTACTACGAGCTTATCCAGTGCTCAAGTTCTGGTCTTTGCTGGTGTGCTGACGCGCTCTCGGGCGAGCAGGTCAGAGGAACGCACACGCCGAGAGCCAGCGGTTCTCCACAGTGTCCAGGTGCGCGTACTCAGAACATCTGAGAACTTCTGGCGCCTGAGTTCAGAGTTCAGAGTTTTTTCCTGGACCAAACCGACACAGTACAAAGTACCGTAATCCAAACGCGACGCGAATGGGGCTGACCAGTAATGCGAAGAGACAATGCGAGATGATCCGTTTCCAGTGTGTCACCAACAGAAGTACCAGGCCTTCCTCAGAGGAGCACCACCACCCGGCCAGTTCGTTCCTCGTTGCCTTCTTCCCAGTGGAGAGTTCGACTCTCTTCAATGTCACCCGTCCACTGGCCATTGCTGGTGCGTGGACACCACCACTGGAGAGATGGTGGAGGGCTCCAGGCGTGGCCCCAACCAGGAAGTGCCCAACTGCAGCGCACTCAAGACGCCAAGTGAGCAGACGTCTTAAAATTTGTGTGCTTTTTACGTGTGGAACATGATAGGTGGGTGATGTGGTAATGGTGTTGCAGAACCTACAGTGCTACCAGTACTGGACGATGTCAACAAGACATCTAGCCTGCCAGATGAGCCTACACGACCTCTGGAGAAGTTCGTGGCTCCACTGACGGCTCTGTCGCTGCCATCGGCCAGCCCCGTCTGTCTGGAGCCAAAGGAAGTTGGCACCACTTGCGAGGACGGCTCCACTCCACCCGGACAACGGAGATTCTATTTCGACCTCAGCCACTATGAGTGTCTCGCCTTCGACTTCAACGGATGCGGCGGCAACAAGAACAACTTCGCATCGCGGGTTGACTGCGCGTCAACGTGCAAGCTCTGTGAGTCGGCGTGAATGTTTCAGCTCAGCTTCATCAGTCAGAAGAACAATGCTTCAGTAGTCTGCTGTCCTCGTCTTCCTCACCAATTTGATATTTCGCTGTAATGCTTCGTCCCGTCGTTTTCGCGTGCGCATTGTGCAAAGTGGGCGCAACACAGTTTGCAAACTATCACATGCCTTTCAGTGGACGGCAAGACGTGCACGGCCAATGTGGGCCCAGCCGCCAACGAAGCTGGAGATCCGGTTAACTGCGACAACGACTCCGAGTGCCCAAATGGGTTCACGTGTCGGATGGGCGCCTTCTTCGGCTCCTGCTGCAACAGCACCATTGAAGGTTTCTCCATGGACATTCTGCAATCAGTGGAGCGCTTTCTGAAGTAGTCAGTGTTGAACTGCAGAGATCTACGAGAATGACTACCGCCCCACTTGTCCCAATGGCGGGTCGCTGGTGATGGTCGACATCGGCGGCATCGAGGTGACGCTGCTGGGCGCCAGCTGCGCGGATAACTTCTGCCCCGAAGGAAGTGGCTGCGTGGAAGGGCGCGTCTTCGCTCACTGCTGCGGACAGGGTGACACTTTGCGTTTGAAATGTTTTACGGAAGTTTTGTAAGATGGTATCCTTGCATTTTCTTTGTTCCTTGAGTTGGGGGATTCTGATGCTCTACCACGGGTTATACTTAGGGACCCATGAAGCGTCGACGAAGGAGACGACTGTGCGCCCTCTGGCAAATCCTACAACACTTCTCACAGCGACGGCAACGCAGAGGGCAGTCACACCTGAGATCAGTCGAGAGAATCCCTGCTCTCTGACGCACGATCGCGGCGACTGTGAGGGGAGCGAACTGCAGTGGCAAGTTACACTGGCTACGTCTGTACCATGCAGGTAGGTAGGTACGTGTTCTTCTACACTGGAATTTTGCTTCAGGTATTTCGACCAAGTCCATCAGGAGTGCTTGGCCTTCGGCTATTCAACCTGCGGCGGAAACGCCAACAGATTCAGTTCATTCGGGGAGTGTGAGGCGCGCTGCAAACTCCGTGAGCAGAAGAACACCATGTAGAGACATTTGAATGAACATAAAGGTGACCGACGGCATTCTTCAGAGGACGCAGGCCAGTGCGCGGGTAACGCTGCTCCACTGAAGGACCCAGAGGTGGTCATCTGCGGCGGCGACTCCAATCGCCAGTGTCCCAGTGGTTACGTCTGCAGAATGGGCGCCTTCTTTGGGGCCTGCTGCGAGGAGGACAACGAAGGCGAGAATTTTGAAATGGCCGAATTATTGACCTGAAACACAGTTGTTAGTTATATCGGAAGGTTTTTTAATGTACCCAGTTGCAAATTTGAATAACTCTTGCGTAACTGACCTTAGATTAACGAAAATCGCACACAAGTGAGACAAGAAGGTGCCATGACTTGTGTGAGGAGAATATTGGCAGATTTGACTGCGGCTTGCTCAAATTACAGAGTGTCAAAGTTAAGGATGAATTTCTAAGGTTTTGCGCCATTCGAACAATAACTCCTTCGTTTCAAAACCGATATCCACGCGGTTTATTTTAATCGATAGCCGACACCATAAGCATTCATTCGCCGTATGAACCACCACTCTAGCTTCAGTGAGTTTTATTTTACAGCGCATGAACGCAAGGTCTGTGTTTCAACGGCACCAGTTTTGCCGCACATACGTAGTGCTTCGATGATGCACTATCTTGAACTTGGCGCGCTGTAAAATGAAACTCACTGAAGCTAGAGTGGTGGTTCATGCGGCAGTGAATGCTTATGATGTCGGCTGTCGATTAAAACAAACCGCGTGGATATCAGTTTCGAAACGAAGGAGTTATTGTTCGAATGGCGCAAAACCTTATAAATTTTTCCTCAACTTTGACACCCTGTGATTTGAGCAGGCTGCAGTCAAACCTGGCAATATTTTACACAAGTCAGGGCAACTGCTTGTCACATTTGTGTGCGATTGTCGTTAACCTAAGTTCAGTTCCGCAAAGGTTATTCTACACAATTTGCCACTGGGCACACGTGAAAAACGCCCGTTATAAACTCAGTGAAACATCTGCGTTTCAGAGCTCTACCACAACAACTACAATCCCAGCTGCGGCGACGACGTCGAGGTGGTTCGATTCGACGCCGGTGGTTACGAGACGGCACTGCTGGGGGGCAGCTGCGGCGACGACTTCTGCCCCACCAACACTGCATGTCGCGAGGCGGAGATCTTCGCCTTCTGTTGCAGAGGCGTGATCACAACAGGTAGAGTTTAGCGGTAGCTTGCATGCCCTCATACATATGTACATCGCAGCGTTATTCTTCACTACGTAACTTCAGCGAAGCCATCCAAACCGACTCCCGCGTCGGATGTCCTCGATCGTTGTCGGTTGCCCGTCGACGTCGGCTTCATTCCCACCGCCCAAGCGCCCCGATCGCGCTTTCACTTCGACAAAGCAAGTGGCGCCTGCGTCCCTTTCCTTTACTACGGCAATCCACCAGAGGACGCCAACAACTTCGCCACACTGGAAGAGTGCACGGAGCGTTGCGTCAGAGGCGAGTTTGTACGGTACTACACATAACGTCTATCTCTACGACGACTATGTTTGAACTAATTATAGCAGACATATTGTCATAAGAAACGCTTTTGTTTGTGCCATTCAGCCGGAGAAGGCGAGTTCAACGTCGATCCACCCACTGTGGCGGTGTTGCCCGCCTGTGAGCAACCACCGCTTCTGCAAGAGCAGAACTGCGCCCAGCCGGCCAGTGGAGAGCTGCCCATAAGAGTCAACGAAAATCGTTGGTACTTCAATGCCGATAAGGGTCTCTGCCTGGCCTATCGGTTCGAGGCCTGTCGACAGAGGCTCTTCCCCATTCCCCCTGAAAGTGACGGCGTTCAGTGGAACAGCTTCATGACCAGGGACAGCTGCACGCTGCAGTGCGCCGGCTGTAAGTAGAGCAACACGTCGTGCTCGTGCGATGACATTATTTCTTCGATTGAATGTTCACACCACACCACGAATTGTAACTAATATTTTTCTCTTCTAGGGGCCTTTTCACTACAGGCTGAAACATCACCGCTAGGTAGTTATTATTGATTCCAAATTTGCACTCTTGCAGTGGACGGGTCGTCCTGCTACGGGGGGCCCTCACGTCCAGTGCTGACCACTGAAGACGGCACTGGGGAACTGGTAGGGACCACTTGTGCAGATGCGAGTGCTTCCGGTGACAATGAGACTATTCCACTTGGGGCGGAGGGGCAATTGTCCTGCCCTGCTGGCTGGAGTTGTTCCATGGGATTCGCCGTGGCGCGCTGCTGCGACGCCAACTTCCAAGGTGGCTTCAGAGGTCGCAAATCGCTGTTTCATCAGCCACTGAAGGTCACCGCTTGTTTCAGCTCTGTACGAAGAGGCCTACGCAAGAACCTGCCCGAATGGTCAGGAAGCCTATGGAGTACACAACGGCCAGTACTGGGAAGCGTTCTTTGGGGACATCTGCGAGACCTTACAGTGTCCAGAGGGCTATCAGTGCGCCAGAGTCAACGACCTGTTTGCCAAGTGCTGCAACTCATCAGGTTGGGAGTGTTTTCTCATGTAATGAAAATGCGTATCGCAGCGCGAGCAACACTTCAGAGGGCGAGGTGGTCTCACCGACCTTGTCAGATGTCGAGGCAGGCTGCTCCGATGACCAAGCGTCGAGGATGGACGCCTGCTTGGCCGAGTTTCAACGGGGCTCGTCGCAGGCCCAGGTCGCTTGCTTCGCTCTTTCGAGTTCTGAATGCAATCAATGGCAGCGCGCCTTCCATCTTTTGAAACTCTTCAGAAGCTGTCCCACCTGGGCGTCCGTCTCTTCGCCAACGCCGAGATGGTCTCAGAGGTGACGAGCAACTGCGACGCTGCCATCGCCTTTGACAACTGCGCCCTGGGAATCACCAGTGAGAACAGCGACTGCGTAGCGCCCTTTGGGGAAGTGGACCAGGGATGGCTGGTCGACGCCCTCTGCGGACACGAGCCGCAGCTGACGCAGCTCTGGGCCAGCCACAGTGAATGTCTTGTCAGGGCGGCCAATAGAACTGGACTCAAGCGTTGCGACGCAAAATTCGGCAAAGGGATAGACAGCGCAGCGTCCAGGGGAGACATTGAGGTAGTGAAGCACTGAAGAGCGTTGAGTATGACTGCATCACGCGTTCTCTAAGCGAGATGGATATCTCTAACAGATTATTGGTGACCTGTAACACTTTATCAAGATTGGTTGAAACGTTTTTTGACAAGTTCGTCTTTCTCCTTCGTCGTTTAGAGTCAGTGTCGTGGACTGGCGGCCTTCGGAGGCTGCGTGTCCCGTCGTCTGGCGGAAGAGTGCGGCAGGGGGGCTCTGGAGCTGTTGCGCCAACTTTACCGTCTTCAGCGCGCCCAATTGAACTGTCCCAATCCGAGTCCAGCCAGCAACACTCGCAGGAAGATCTCCGTCGTCGTTCGTCAGGCAGCGGCCACTGATCCAATGCTTGGCGATTCCCCTGCGACGCAAAGTGTGTTAGAGGGAGTTGGAACAAACACAGGATTTTGCAACCTCTGTTGTCTTCAGATTGCCGGTCTCGTCGCGACTCCATTCTAATGGAGCTTTCCAATGGGCCGCCCATCGTTGGCCGCTACATCCCCCAGTGCCAGGGGAACGGTCGGTGGTTGAGACTTGAAAAGCTTACCTCCAACTGCGGCCCACACAGTGATAGCTGTTCATGGTAATTCTTCAGGCGACTACATGTCCATCCAGTGTCACGGCTCCAGCGGCTACTGCTGGTGCGTGGACGAGCAGAGTGGACAGGAGAAGCCCCAGACACAGACGCCCCCGGGCTCTGGCCGACGACCTCTCTGTGGAGGTATTCTGACCTTTAGTTTAAGAATTCACAGGCAGTACATTGCGAGTTTTTGACGGAATCTCAGCGCTAGCACCTGCTGTAGTTGTGTCACGGATTCACTTGCAATATCGGCTGTATCATACTGTACAACGCTGTCGAAAGAGGTTTCAGTGTGTTTAATTAAGTGAACCTTAATAACCAACGTGAGTGGGCGGGGCCGTCTGACGTCTAATCAAAACTGCGCTTCCTTCAGAATGTCACAAGGAGTACGACGCCTTGGAGCGGGCCAACGGGACGGCGGCTGGGAGGCGACCTCAGTGCCAAAGCAACGGCCGCTATCAGATGGTTCAGTGCGACATGAACAACGGCAGCTGCTGGTGCGTCCACGAGGTCTGTGATGATACATCCGAGTTCCCACGCTTGGGTTTGCGCTCGTGGTTTACTTGGGTTCTTACAATTAGTGTACTACGTTCTTTCAGGAGACGGGTGTGCCAGTGGAGGGCAGTCTGAGGGGCCCAGGACAGAAGCTGCCCACCTGCGGCGGTTGGTTGATTTGGTTACTTTCATTTCATTTCACGACAAATTCTCAGTCGCAAGCCGTGAGAGATTATACCATCATGGCAGTCAGTATCGGTTCGCCTCTTCTTTCAGTGGCGAAGCGATTCAGCTGCGACCGTCTTCCCTGGAAGGACCAGTGCCTTCCCACGGGCAAGACGCCTCAGACGGTCGTCCGGTCAGTCGGCAAGCAGTTTGAACACTGCACTGTGTGTAGCCTTCACAAAGCTTGTCCCACTGTTCAGTTTCTACTTGGACGGCTTCCGCTGCAAGGCGTACCGCTACGCCTTCTGTAGTGAAGAAGCGCACATACCGCCCAACCCATTTCGCTACAAGGAGGATTGCGAAAGGGAATGTCTTTCCCCGCAACAGCAGCAGCGGCAGACCAACCGAAGAAGATGACATCGCCTTTCCCTCTGACATTCGGTGGATTGCAGTTTGCGAACGTAAAGGTTACCGTGTCCCATTGTTCTACTTAGTGGCGTTGTTATTTTGACTGCTACGTGAGTACTGTCGCTATTGTTTATGAAGACTTCTGCTGTGTTGAAGGGTCCACGTATGTACGTACGTGTGGACAAAACTGAGCCGTCTCATTTTGAGTGTTGGGGTTTGAATAATGTCGGTTCAGGACACCATGACTAATAGAGCTAGTAAACGTTCATCCTCAATAGAAACGCCTCTGCACAACAGAATTCTGAAGCAAGTGAACGATAACAGAAAATGTGTCAGCGACGTTAGGTATACAAAGGGCGGGATAGCACGTCGGTTGCACTTTTTTGGCGTCACTAAAACGTAGGCGTGAGCGTCTGCCTTGCGGCATTCTTGGGGGTGTGATAATTCGTCTGTCACAGAGGATACAATTGCAGCTGGTGGTTCAGCGGCAAGGGTAGGCATGTGCAGGAAGAATCCAGTCAAACCATTGGAAGGGGTGTGGCATTCGACTTCGTCGTGCGTACATCGTGCTGGCTTGCTTCGCGACCTTTGGAATGCCGGTCATAGTGGGCACTCAGATGTCGAGCTTGGGTCATTGACTTTGTAATTCATCAACAGTCAACGATTATCACTGCAAGGCAGACGATCAGCTTCCTAACAGTCCGCGCTTATCTTATGACGCACCCGCATCTTCCAATTTCAAGCCCTTCGTACTGTAGCATCGCTTTGTCACGAGTCAAGGCGATGCGCTTCTCGAAGGTTCTACCGTAATCTAAGATCGACTGAGTGTCATACGCAGATAGGGATTCAAACGTTCAATTCAAACGCGACATTGTGTTGCTCGGGTGCGCTGCGCGCAGTGAACAGGTCGCACACGCTGAAAGCTTCAGAAGGGTTCGGTTGTCTGAGTGCTAGCTAGCGCAGAACCAACGAAGCGAGGAAAGCGAGGAAAGCCGGTGATCATGGAGAATCCAACGGAGGAGAATCCTCCGGTGGCAGTGCAGGCCATGGAGCCTGGCGCGCACGTCAGCTGCGGCCTCTGCAACAGAGCCGTCGCCAGATGTGAACTCGAGGTGCGGCGACTCGGTGAGCTTGTCATCGCAATGGTGGGAGTGACGCTTGAGTGTTGCAGGCCCACATTTGCGCCGATCACCTCGACTACTACCCCTACGGGTGCGGCCACTGTGGCCACTGGCTGGCCACCGAGGAGCTGCTGAATTTCCACGCGGAGAAGAGGAGCCATCTGCCTGTCAAGGTGGCTTTCGTCTTTGTCATGGAATACAATAACTTTGACATTTGCAAAGGACGGAGTGATGGCAGGTGCGCGAGAATTTGAACCTGATCATGGAGCGCCGCCTGAAGGAGAGCCTCGCCGAAAGTCTCGACGAATCGCGAAAGGAAAGCACGGCGAACTGCAGCGCCAACGCTTTGATGGTTGGCTTCTCTTCTTTGTATCACGCCGACGCCAGCGAGGAAAGCAATAAAACAATACAACAATACTGTCGAGTTAACCCACCTCTGAAGCACTCCGGAATCCACAATAGATTGACTCTCCCTCATTTGTTCAGAACAGCTGCAGCCCGGCCAGTGCTATTCCACCCACGGCATCGCCTGATGGAACGACGGACGAACTCAGCAATGAGCACAAGAGTGTCAATGGCATCGCAGATGACAACGAAGCGGTTTCCGCGCCAGGTGTGTGGCGGTGGTGTGATGATTCTTGGTGCCTTGGTCCACACCTGAAGCCAGTCATGCTGGATGGTGATGATGATGACACTCTTCAGCAGATGGCCAGGGGGTGGCGGCGGAGGCGAAAACTGAGGGTACCAACGAGCAAGTGCGTGCAGCGACCTTGGAGAGCAATAGCCCCATCACTAACGCCGCTGCCAGTGAGTTTCCTTGATGTATCTCTGAGCCGTTATTATGCGCCGTGCTGGTTAGGTAGTGTTACCTATGTAAGCCTAGGCTTGCTTTCTCTCGTATTCACACAGCTGATGACTGGTTTCATGGCTCTAACCCCGTATTAGAAATAACCCAATAATCACGACCACACACGATGGACTAATTGGCTTTGCGAGACATTCAGGCTCGATATGCGGCGACGGAAACGCCCAGGAATCACTTCTGGAAGAGATGGCCGAAAACGGCCCGCTGAACGTTCGCTCCGACATGGACAAGCGGATGGAGCTCTTCAGGTGTATTCACAGATGTCGTATGTATTCACAGATGCCCAGCCATTCATTGCTTCCCCTTCAGTTCCACAGACGATCACGAGCGCTACGTCAACGCCGGCAGTGTTCGCAAGTTTGGAGCCTGTTATGGAGGAGTGCCATCGCCAGCCCACGAGATCAGTCTTCTGGAGAGAATGGCGGTCGGATTGAAGCGGAAGAAGGTCAAGGGCCCGCCACGCCCCACTGCAGAGGGTGAGTCACATCTGGCGCTCTTCAGTGACCCAATCTCATGGCTCAGTGTCGTGCAATATCCTCTTTGTAGCGACGAAAGTGGAGGAGTCGGCCGCTTCGAGCAGCCGCAACGCCTTCAGTCTAGTCTTGCCTCCCTCTTTGAATGGCTCCACCGCTGCAGCGTCGTCTTCTCTGGACGATGGGCCAGTGCGCGCCGACGAGTCCGCCAAGAAGAGCTGCAGTCTCTGCAAGACGGAGGTTGTCAGATGCATACAGTGACTATTTGTAGTTTGTGACGCCAGTGATTGTCGCTTCCCAGGTGTCAGAGGGCCAGCTGGAGGCGCACGCCTCTCTCCACTGTCAAGAGGAGGCGCAGCAATCGCCGCGACGAAGCGCCGCCAGCAGTCAGCGGAAGGGCCGCTGCAACTACTGCGACTACGTGTGCAAGAACGTGAAGGCGGCGCGCGTCCACATCAGCTGGAGGCACAAAGGCCGTGAGTGGTCTCCAGCTTCCCTCTAACGCTTACATCTGACATCTGCAGTAGTAGCGTATCACCCATCTGCAGTGTCCTCCAAACTTGGCGTGGGAGTGAGCGAAGTCGGTCAGGGTCGCGACTTCGAAGCAGTCTACAGTGCCTGCTTTGGACAACCTCTGAAGAAGAAGAAGGGCCGAAAGGCGGACAACCTGCCGCGAGAATTGCGTCCGGCCAACTCCGACAGCGTGGAGGAAGCAATCGAGAAGCCGACGTTCGATGGACTGGATGCCAACAAGACGGCGCAACAGCCGTCGACGTCTAATGTCTCCAGTGCGGGACCTGTCAAGGACTCGGTGGTGAACGCGTTTTCATGTGTAGCTACAAGCCACTACGTGTGAAAGCACTCCACTGTTTCTTAGGTGGACTCTGCCATTGGAAAATCGAGAAAAAGGCGCCTGCATGAGGCAGAGCGTGACTTGGAGCAGGAAGGGCAGGCGGCCTCTGAGACCACTGCAGGCCATCTGGTGTCCAAGATGGGAGTCGGCGCCTGTGGAAGGCTCTACCGCTTCCTCATCTGCCAGGTGCATGGGAAATGGTTGTGATGGTTTCTTTGCTTTGGTTAGAGATGTAAAGTTTTTTTTTCGAATTTTTCAATTGAAAAAAAATTTTTGTTCTGGATTGTGGGTAGAAGTTACCATGTTGGTAGCAAAATCTTCCACAATTTAGCTAACTTGAATTTGGCCCTGCGGGCAGCTCAGAGTGTCAGAAGTGAAGATGGTTGCCACATTTTGTTGCCAGTTTTGGTTAAAATACCGCTGTACAACATCTAAACCACTCTGCTGTGCAATGTAGACGCTGAGAGTACTTTGCGGGCATAGCGTACAACACTGTAGCACCCTATGGTAGGCTTTGGTACTCGGACCTAGTACTTTGGAAATAAAGATTTTTTTTTGAAAAAAAAATTTTTTTTTTGAAAAAAATTTGGGTTTGAAAAAATAATTTTTTTACATCTCTAGCTTTGGTACTACCTATTGATACTCGGTGGAGCTATTCCTTTGCTCGTCATGTAATTGCACATCAATTAACAGGGTCAAATCTTTATAGCCATGTGAAACGCCTTTCATAGTGAATCCTCGTCCTTACCCTGAATCACTGCGGCCTCGTTTCTCTTCAGGGGTGTCAGAAGGAGGTGTGCGACGCCATGGCCTCAGCGCACATTTACTCGGCGCACATTCGTCGGCCCGACGCCGTCCAATGTCCCCACTGCCTCTATCGGCACAGTTATTCCCTAAGCGAAGTCAAGAAGCACATGCGCATCAGGCACCCGCGCGAATTGGAGCCAGTGATCGACAATCGGCCGCAGCTGCAGGTTGAGAAATTGTGGAAGTTGCAAAGTAATAGCTGTGGTGGCTTGGCTCTGCTCGAGTTACCAGTTGGACCTCCTTTGGCATCATCTACAGGAGCAGTACCTGGAGTGGCGGCGGGCCTGCTTCCCAGATGTGGGCATGAAGCGGCCCCTGACCAAAGCTCAGATGGCCGTCGCCATGCGTCCTGACGACACCTCTGAATCCAAGGGCTTAGGACAGCCGAACAAGAAGCGATGCGCAAGCGCTGTCTACACTCAACCTCAGTCCACGGTTGGCCGTTTGCAGTGAGCGCCTACTTCAGCGATTCGTGACTGTGTGTCACTTTGGTTTCTTTCGCAGGCCTGGCGTGCGCAGATTCTGCCATCCATCTCGGAGCAGCCACAGCCCCTCGCTTCTCCTCAGGGATTGGACGAGGCCACGGGAAAACACTGCGCGGATCCGCAAGTCGGCGATTTTTCACGCTGCAGTCACTGTGACAAAGACGACACTTGAAACCCGTCCATTCAGGCCGTGGTGGGCGACGACGTCGTCATTCTGGGCGTGAAGTTGCCCGACGGCAGACAACCCTGCGCCAAGTGTGGAAAACGGGTAGGGCGCAACTGGCTCTACAGATGAGTGAACGTAGGGCTCCGCTAGTCTCTGTTAGCCAGTCGCTCGTGTGCGCTGAATCTACGTACCTCACACGCGCACTGTATGTGTGTCCCAAATGTTTCAACTTCCTTAGAAATGCCACGCGTCAGCCCAAGCGTGCCAATTAAACTCGACCGACTATGGCGGGGCAGCCAAAGGGCACCGAATCTCTCTTCAGATGTCGGTAGGCTTGATGGGTCGACACGTTTGGAAGCACCTGTCAGAGGACGAGAGCATCGACCCTCTTGGATGCGCCTTCGAGAGCTGCCACTACAAGACCTTCCACAAGAGGTGGCGCCGCTTGAAAAGCGCTATTGTCGAGCATACGTATGGTAGCTGCAACTGTTCAGCAGCCTGGACGCTCACTACTTCGTCCACCACGCGGAAGGGAAGACCACTGACCACTTAGGCTGCATCGACTCGAGACATCTGTACGGGAGAGAGCTGGCCCGAATGTCTCTGCAGTGCTTCGGCACCGCTGACGTCGGCGAGAAGGGATTGGAAGATGGAAGGGTGAGTGCTCACCTACAGTAATCTGGGATCTAGGCAATGTGAGAGGGACAACGTAAACAGATACGTAGGTACAGGAGAAGCTGCCAGGAGTCGTGATAATGTCGGCGACTGTTTCTCATGGAGTTGATAATCAGTGAAGGGCATCACAGTTGTCAATAGACTTCCGCTCTGTCTGCCGCCCAATTCAGAAGGCAAACGGTAGTGGCGATTTAGGCCAGCTTCAGCTGCGAGAGGACGGCGGTTCTGTTGTGAACACCTGATTCGCGCTGTTCTTTGCTTTACTATCCTTTTGTGGTGCTGTTACTCACTCGTCAGCTGCGAAGGTGCTACTGCTACTCTACTACCGAACCAATATGTGCAATGAATACTACCTACCTAGATGCCCACTCTGTATGCATTTGTAGTCGTTGTCCCAGCCAGATCTGGAAGTCGGTTTTGATGCCAACGGTGCGGTTCTACCTCGTTTGTAATGCCGTTTGTAATGGCGATCTCATTTGTTCACCGTGTTGTTGTCATGGCTCACCTTGCCGGCTGTTTGTCCGCGAATCCGGCGGCCTCTCTCTTGTCGCGTTTCCTTGGTCTGTTTCTTCGCCATACAAGTAGGTTAGGCTTGGTTTGTGCTTCCTTAGCTGCGTATGCGACGCGTTGTTCGAATAAAGTTACCCACTTGGCAATGCCAGCGTAATTCTCACGACAGCGTGGGACGTGCGGAGAATTTTGGTGAAATTTTGGCACTCCTGAGGGGTCGAGTTAATAAGCCCCCCCCCCTCGAATAAGGCCCCCTCCAATAAGCGCTTCCCCCCTCCAATAAGCCCCCCCCCCCCCCCCCCCTAGAGGTAGGTCGAAAAAATATGCGCCCAGGGCGCTTCTCATCCAACGCTGGAAAGGAAATTCAACGTTGGCAAGTTGCACGCCACTGAAGCCCGTTGCCAGCGAATCAATCTCCCCGCATCGAAGAAGACCGTCGCTGAGCCAGCAAACTGCAAGCGAACACCGAAACACGAGCAGTCGTCGCCAAATTGCGTTTCCTTCCCTCCGCTCAGTCGACTTCTAATCCCGAATTTACCCTCCTATTAGGCGGCGGTTGTGTTTGCATCCTGTTGATGTGTTGTCCTCCCTCGTCGTTACTCGGCTGTCCCTTTGGGTCAATTATTTGCGTGTGCGTCTGTGTGATGGCTCAGCTCAGCTCTTGTGTTGTGTCTGCCTGCCTGCCAGACGAGCGCTCGTCCGTTAGCAGTCGTCGTCGCCGTCGCTTCATTATGACTGGTCCGCTAGAGTCGCCGTCATTTCCCCTTCCCTCCAGTTCGGAATTACTCCAGTGGAAAATTGAAAGTGGCACCTTTTGCGGGCGACGATCCCGCTGACGCGTTGCCGAAATGCGCCTCCCCATTCTCGTGAGCGGGACCAGATTTCGGCTTTGACGTGAAGGATGATCACTTGATTTCCGCGACGCGCGAAGCCGATAAACGTTTCACAGTTTCTACTTGGGGTGAGAAGGAGGTTAGTACGTACTACAGTTGTGAGACTGAGTTTGTGGCTGACGCCCGTCGGGCGATTGAGTCGCCTTCGAGACGAGTCTCACTTGCTCCCATGAAAAGGCACTGAGCAGTCGGCGTCGCCCATTGACGATCAGTCGACCGTGCGGAGATCTCTCTCGCTCGCGCTGAGTGGTGAGAACCCCAGAGTGTGTGGTAAATTGGATGGTGATGGAGCGCTCTCTCCCTTCCGCTTCCCTCTGTGTATCCATAGGCTGTCTTCCGTTTCAAAACGATGAAAAACACCGGCGGCGCTCCCATCTCGTCTCCCTCTCGAGTTGTCTACTAGTCGCTACTTTCGCTTCTAGTCCCAATGGAGTCCCCCCACCCGCTACTACATATGTACGTACATACTTTTAGATGCCGTCCGTGCTGTGTATGTTTACAGGACGGGATTTGAGCCGGTGGCTTCTTTGCCTTTGAGACACCGAGAGGCGGCGCTCTTTCGCCGGCGGCCTGCGTAGCAAAGATGTCCGCATAATAAGTAGCTGGAAGTCGAGATTAACCCCGACGGTTACTGTTGTGCAGGTTGGCGAGTCAAGATTTGTTGATGCGGACAACCAGTCAGTACTACAAATGTTTTCCACTCGGCGCCTTATAGTGCATGCGAAGCGCTGCTGGAAAGTTGAGAAGAGCGGAGAGAGAACTCGAGCTTGCGCCAATGGCATGACCGATTTTCTGGACTCCGACGCTTCCGGTCCATTTATTCAGCGGAGCAGAACAGCTGGAAGCTACTATTACTCTCTCTCTCTCCTGCTGTCACAAAAGCTGGGGATTTCTCATGCACACCTGAGCGTGCTATGGAAGAACGTTTTCCTCCAGCCTAACGACCATGTAGTAGTCGCGCTAGTAGTAGTACTTTGTGTTTAGTTCAGGATCGCTGATTTTCCGGCACGCGCTTCTTGGCGCCGCTCTCTTCAACTCGACTACACTTCGCATTCGAGGCCCTCCAGCAGTTCGAAAGCTCGCTCATTCTCTCGAGTCGCGTGCGTGTGTGCGTGAGTAGAGGCCCTATCATTCGGCGCCTCTCTCCGTATTATACAAGCTCGGAAGGGGGCCCCCTACTCTACTTCCTTCGTTTGCTTTTCCTCCGCCGCGCGCCGCCGTCAGTCCGATTGGTTCTTTGACAGGCGCCGCCGAGGGGCTCAGCTGGCGCTTGGCCGGGCCAAGTGAGATGAGAGATGACTATACGCGCGACAGTGTCCCCCTCCCCTTTCCTTGTGCCATATCACGCTACCCCCCCCCCCCCCCACCCTTCCGAGTAGTAGAAGCGGGAAGATGGCGATAGTAAGGTATGCAAGGGCCCCCGCCGCTTATTGAATTCGGTGGGCTGAATGGCGCACCGCCCCTTTGGTTGTACTCCGGGCCTTCCATGGGGTTTCTCCCTCCACCCTCCTCTCACTTCTCCTCATCTTCCCTAGGCCGTCCCAGAGCCGATTTTTTCGCGCGCGCCGCGGCGTGAAAAACGTCTTCTCCCAGCTGGCCAGTGAAACTTGCCGACGGCGCGTCGAATGCCCATCCATTTTCAGGAAGGAAGCAAGACTGCCTGGCCAGCAGTGGAACCCGTGACTTGCGAAGAAGCCTCGATATTGCCGCTCTTGTTGCCGAGAAGACCCCGTGAAACGACGACGTCATTCTCAATGCGTCTTCCACTGGCAATTGTGCTTCTCCTAATCGCCTGCGTCTCAGAGGCCGCAGAAGTCACGACCGAGCCACCGAAGCGGACCGAGCAGGTCGACTTCACCAGATACTGTCGGAAGGAGGCGCTAAATGCCATCCGGGAGTACGGCATCCCCCAATGCGCCGCCTTCAACAAGTGCTGCCTGGACGACATCAAGAAGCACGCCAACTTCAGCTGCGAAAGCGCCAAAGTGCTGGCCAAACCCGACTGCAGCGACTCCAGATTCAGTCGCATCGTCCCGGAGTCGGCCCGCTGCGTCGCCGAGGGATGCAAGAACCCGCCGCCCACCAAGCAGAAGAGAGCGTCCGACGGCAACGGCGCAGCAGCTACCGCAGTGGCGACGACGGCGCTCGGAGTGGCGCTCGCCTTGACAGTATCAGGTGCGGAATGTTTCATTGAGGTTACAAAGCTGACAACCAGCGTAACGTTTGACAATATAACGTTGCTCATGTGTGGGATCAACACTGAAGTACTGTAGTGTCTCATGTGTAACGGTATTTTCAGGAGTGGGGCTACTCGTCATCCCCACACAATTCGAGTTCCTGACGTAACTACCGTCCGTAGTTGGAGTCGCATGGCTTTCTCACTCGTCTCGAAATCTTGTGATCCTGACTACGAGATCTGCTGTATGTATGTACGCGCTTGAATGTACCTGCTGTATTCGCCTGTAGCGATAACTCATTCTCAGGTGGCCAGCGTAGGAATTGGTAGGATATGACGGCTAGAATGCAGCTTTGCAGGATTTTTGGTAGAGTACGGTGTTGCTGCGATATGAGTACAGTGTTGCTTGTGAGAATTGGCTTTCGTATAGCAGTAATGTCAGCTTGCTTATGTAGCTAACTGTCGTTCCACCAGGTGATAAGATTGTCTGCTTAGTCCATGGCTCCCGCATTCGTTCTTCAAACTTGATCGTACTGTATAGCTGGAAGGAGGGTGCGTACATACATAACATGTTGCACGTACTTTGAGAAGTGTTGCGAAGAAGCTCTGTCGTGTCGTACTGCCGACACATCGCCTTACCGTTAGTCGGCTCACACTTCGACTGGTGTCTCATCAAATACTGAAACCTATCGGCAAGGAAGCAGCTCTGGCTGATAGGGAATTAGCTCCGAACTGAATCTCAAGCGGATTTGCTCAGGCGCGTTTGGCTCGCGCTGTCGCACCTACACGCGTCAATTGAGGCCTTGAACACATAGTTGCTCCCACGCGAATGCTCGGCATCGCTCGCACTCTCCGGTACATAGGTACATCGGACTTTCTGACCCGTGTCGTGTAGATGGTATGCCAATATGAAGTATGCAGGTGCGTATGTGCACACTTTGTTCCGGCATGCATAGAATTTGGAATGAGAAGTTGCATGGTCAATATAAGCAGCCAAACTGTAATCACCGTCTAATCTTACGGATCGTCTCAAGTCTCGAAGGCCGAGGTGTCACTTCTACGAGCCTGCGCCATTGTGCTCGTAAGTTTGATTGTTTGTAACATTGGTAAGCTGGCTGTGAGACGAGGCAAAGCTAGTTTTTAAAGCACACGTATTGCACTCGGTTAGGAAAATACTGAACTCAGTTTCACGAACAAATAAATGTGTAATAATTTGTAAATAAATGTGAGTTGAACAGAAACACGTAAAATTGTTTTCAGTGGGGTCAGTGATGGGACCCACAACCATTTCTACGGCTGACTCTGGGCTACTGGCAAATGCTGGCTGTTTGCAACTACCCCCCATTGGTCGCGAAAGGCGCATCGTCCACTCCGCCGTCACGACATGCCTTCCCAAAATCCTACTCGTCCTGCTGGCAAGTGTCGTCGCATCTAGCAGAGCGCAGGATGGCGGAAGTAAGGAGGGGTGAACGGATACAGTTAAACCGCTTTCAACTGAAGAGACTGGTGACCAATTTGTACCGATTTGTCAGCAGCAGTCAGCTATACGGTTAAATAGAGTAGTCCCGACAGGAACACTGGCAGAAACCATGGCCCACTTGAACCTCGACCGATTGCAGG
This sequence comes from Linhomoeus sp. GSCO2_2, assembly GCA_030248115.1. Lineage (NCBI taxonomy): Eukaryota > Metazoa > Nematoda > Chromadorea > Monhysterida > Linhomoeidae > Linhomoeus > Linhomoeus sp. GSCO2_2. The sequence continues at coordinate 35,509 of JASAMZ010001440.1, read as the reverse complement.
CGTTTCAATTACAGATCGTAGTATGTAAGCATCTCCGATGTCTTTTGATTACGGAGAGTCCACTTTTGCTCTGCAATGTCCGAACTTCAGTCTGCGGCAGACCTCATCTGGAACCTATCGCACGAGACGGGAGGACAGTTGTGACCAACCCACGAAGGCAGAGGCCGGCCACTTGCCTCTACAGCAGTCTGCATTTTCGTGGGAACCCGCGCGGCAGATGCCCCGGGGGCTTCTACTGCGTCCAGTCGAACCACGCGCGCTACTACTCGCGCAGGGGAACAGGAATGTGCTGCCAGGTCAAGGGGCTGACCGGTCACCAGATGCCGAGTGAGTGAGTAGCAACTTAGCAAGGGAAAGATTCACTATCAAGTCAGCAAAAGATTTGGTGATATGAAACTGGTGTTGCGTTTCTAGCGTTCGACGGACCCTGGAGTCTAGTGGAGAAGCCGTTCGGCCATCCTTGCGAGGTTGACGTCCAGTGCGCGGTCATCCACAGAGGCGCTTATTGCAGAGGAGCGAACAATCCGCCTTTTCGGAATCCCGGCTGTGGAGTGTCCATTGTGAACTCAGACGACTTCGCGCGCATCGTCGGTGGAGAATCAGCCCAGCGCGGAGCTTGGCCATGGCAGGTCAGACACAGGGAACTTTGTGAAATTCTGAAAATAGTGCGCAGCGTGACATGCCCAAACTTAACTTCTGCAAAGTGTTAAGATCCGATGTTAATCTCATCTGAATATCTATCACTTTTGCGTGTAGGTGGGTACAGTCGCCTCAAACGTTGCACCAAGGCTTCAAATGGTTCATCTAGTTCGCGAGGGACTATTGCATCGCTACTTATGCCAGTAGTTTTCAAACGCTTTGTACACTGCATGCTTCGGTAGCAGAAGTTACATCATAATACTACACGCATTTTGCAGGTTGCACTGTGCGCTGACAGTTCTTATCCTTGTACCAATATAAGGTGCGGTGCCTCGATCATCGGCAGAAAGTACCTGTTGACGACGGCCTTCTGCGCTGGGTACGATATCGACGTATGTAACGCGCGGAATTTGAACGTTAGGCTGCATCCCCAACTCTTCAGATTCGGCTTGGTGGCTGGCACATCGACAGCTATTGCCGGCGTGAACGACTTGACGGCAGCAGATGCTTCTATGCAGCAGATCGTGATCGCCAGAATAACGACAGAGCCCGCCTACAACCCTCTACTCATTCCAAACCACAGAGATATAGCCGTGCTCGAGGTCAATGCAAAGGCCGACTAAATCGGACTACCAGAAGGCACTCTGAAATGACGCAAAAAATGAATGAATGTCTCGCTTCAGTTGGCCACCGATCTCGAAATCACAGACTATATCCGCCCAGTCTGCTTGCCTTCGACGGACAATGGCAACACCGACGATGGAAACTTGGCTTATACCACCGGATGGGGGAGCACAGGTATATTGGCTGCTAACCCCAGAAGCTTTCTACAAGTGTCTCCTGTGTTCTTTGTGTTGAAAAGAGTGCGACGCTGTACGGAAGCTTTGAGGTGCACTGGCTCCATGAGTGTGAGAACACGGCTGAATGGTCACTTACGCCCAGTCTCCTGGTAATAAGAGAGATCGGCAACATTCCAGGAGTGGGGTTGCCCGACTCCGAGAACGACCTTCAGCAGGCGGACTTGCTGGCGACGTCGTCTGCAACGTGTGTCACCAGTCCCAACATGCCTTCCTTTGATCCACTGGTCGCCCTCTGCTACAACTCTCCTGGGAAGGACGTCTGCCAGGTTGGCTTTCTTGTGTACAGACAGTTTGCGCTGAACAAGCTGGACAACTGTTCTGCGACCGTTTCAGTGTAAGCATAAAATAAGGCTGCGGTACACAAAAGATACAGCTACAAAGAAACGAAGATCAAAGAACAAAGAAACAAACAAAGAAGAAGATGCAAAAGATGGTACTGTGGATCATTCAGATCGATCTTGGCGGCCCTCTGGTGCGCAAGACCGCCGCAGGGGTGTGGTACCAATACGGCATCTCCGAGTCTAACCCCTTCACCTGCAACGCACGCTTCCCTCTGGCTTTTACGAGGGTATCGGCCTTCTGTGACTTCATCGACTCTAGCACAGGCGGCGCAGTGTCCTGCGACGGCAATAACCCCAACTGATACGAGAGCTGTGACGAATTGGGGTGATTAGTGATAACATCCGAATGTGAGTGTCACACCCAAGGTGGTGCCCAGATTGTGCCCCCCGTGACGATCGACGTTGACTTCCAGACGAGTGCTAGTTGTAGGCAGAATCTGCATTTGTTGAGACTGTTGTGTTCGCCCTATGGATAGCATAGGCTATTTGTAACCTTGTATGCATCCTGTAGAGTGTCTCGCTCGACTCTATAACCAAGCTCTAAGCAAGGCTGCATATGTGTGCGTCCACTCTCGTCAATGTAGTGTATGTGCCAGTCTCCCACCCTTTCATAAATTGTGAACGATATGAATTCCTGCCTGGAATCATTGTTCAACGTTTGAATTCTCATACCTCTGCCTACGCAGTCTCACAATGCGTTCGACTGTTTGCGCAGATGCTTGGTTGCGCGCAATTATTAGGGCGATTTGCACTTCACAGCAAAAATAATAAACCAAACACAGGCACCCCGTCACTCCTTTGACATCAGTGGGTTGGTTCTACGTGTGAATTTTCTTCTGCAGCTGTCCTATCACCACTCACCATTGTCATGGCGTCAAACGAACGGCTGAAGTACAGAGTTCAGTCAGGCTGCGGAGAACGGACTTTGCTTGTATGCCTTTGCTCCAGTTTGACTTCCTTCCGCCTTGAGTGGTCCTTCCACTAGGCTTGGGTTGCTCGGGCGCAGCCTACAGAACCCCTGGAGCACGTGAAGCGCTCACTGGTTGCCTCTGTTGAACCAGCCTCCATTGATAAGCGAGAAGAGTTCTGAGGAATTGTTAGTCTGGGAAGGACCCTCTGAGCCGATCGGACCGACAACGTGGTGGCTTCTAAACCGTAGACAGTTATAAGGAAGACTTACAGATGAAACTGCTAGAAGTCTTACTCGTCTCACTCGCAATCTTCGCATTTGCTGGAGCGCAGGACGACGGAGGAAGTGAGGACGTTGTGCAAGTACAGTGGAAGCCTTCTGTTACAAACAGTGTTGCCGAAGTTTTGGATTTTCGTAAAAAGTAAAGTAAAGTAAAGTAACTTTTTAGAATTTCTTAACGAGTAAAGTAAAGTAACTTTTTAAATTTTGAAACATAACGGAATAAGTTTTAAAAAGTAAACAGTTTTAAAAAGTTTTAAATAGTACTGTAGAGTACTGCCATCGCCTTTATTCGTCAAGTGAATGCCGTGCAATGGCATATTTCTGTTGGTATATCCATACAAAGACCGCACGATCTGGTCGGTTTGAAAGCACACATGTCTTCGAATTAACTAAAACAAAAGACTGACTGTGCATTTCGACAGAAAATTCAATGGAATGAGCATAAAGAGAGGGGTAAGAAGTATTAAAGAGTAAAAAGTTTTAAAAAGTTTTAAAAGGTAACAAAAAGTAATGGAAATTCAATCGAGTAAAGTAAAGTAAAGTAACTTATACTGAAATTCTGATCGAGTAAAGTAAAGTAACTTTACTTTACTCGTTACTTTTACTTTTTACGAGTTAAAAAGTTACTCGCGGCAACACTGGTTACAAATCTACACAATGCCGCACCCAGAGCTTTCCAGTATGCGGCCGACCCCACCTGGAGCCCATCGCTCGAGACGGCAGCACGATTGTGACCAGCCGCACTCAGAGGCCGGCCACTTGCCTCTACAGCAGTCTCCACTACGAGGGAAGGGCGCCCGGCCAATGCCCCGGGGGCTTCTACTGCGTCCAGTCCAATCACGCCCGCTACTACTCGCGCCTCGGAACGGGCATCTGCTGCAAGGTCAAGGGACTGACGGGCCACGAGATGCCCAGTGAGTGACTCTTCATAGCCCGAGTTACTGATCCTGCTGAGCCTCTCTTTTTGAAAGCTTCGCAGGATTGTTGTTGTTGTTGTTGTTTTTGGGAGCGACGCGAGGAGGCTATTTGTCATTTGCAGCCCATTTCGCATACCGCGCAGGAGTCATTTGCAGTCATTTGCAGCCCATTTCTTTTTTTTCGCAGTCATTTGCAGCCCATTTCGCAGGATTCGACGGCCCATGGTCCCTCGTTGAGAAGCCGTTCGGCCATCCGTGCGACGTCGACGTCCAGTGCTCGGTCATCCACAAGGACGCCGTGTGCAGGGGCGCAGTCAACCCCGACCTTCTGACTCCAACCTGCGGCGTGTCTATTGTAAGCGCCAGCAACTTCGAGCGCATCGTCGGTGGGGAATCGGCTGAAAGAGGAGCCTGGCCGTGGCAGGTGCTGCTAGGGTTGTTTAAACTAATAAATAAATAAATAAGTAGATAAATAAATTAATGAGTCGATAAATAAATAAATAAATAGACAAATAAATAAATAAATTGATAAATTGATAAATAAATGAATAAATGAATAAATGAATAAATGAATAAATGAATAAATGAATAAATGAATAAATGAATAAATGAATAAATGAATAAATGAATAAATGAATAAATGAATAAATGAATAAATAAATATATGAATAAATAAATATATGAACAAACAAACAAACAAATAACCAAACAAACAAATTAACAAATAAATAAGTAAATAATATATAGATTTGACGCATGACAGCCACTGACGCCTACCTACTTTGTCACATGCGTAACATCAGTACCGCACAAGATATCAATAAATAATCATGAAATGTTCTACGTGGTTGTCTTGCTGAAACGCTTGGCAGTTGCAAGGAGACAATCCTCCCATGAGACACTTTTCCATCACGCCACTAACCTTGGATGCCCATTTCCATCAATACTCGCTCCAAGATTTTCTCGCACGTCACTATAGCGGATTGTCTGAGTTCAGGTCGCACTGTGCGCAGACGGGTCCTTTCCCTGCGCCGGCGGGCAGGTGAGATGCGGCGCCTCGATCATCGGCACCAAATATCTCTTGACGTCGGCCTTTTGCGCTGCGTAGGTTGTTTTGCTAGTAGTAGTGTTTCTTCTAAGGTATGTATTGGCTTGCCATACAGTGGTGTCACAATATGCGCTGGTTGAACGTGCTTAGTAGCGATGTCCTCCACATTTTTTGCGGCGTTGATCGTAAACAAGTTCAGGAACGGCTTGGTGGCCGGCACGTCGACAGCCATAGCGGGCGTCAACGACTTGACCGTCGCAGATTCATCTCTGCAACAGATCGTCATCACGAGAATCACGACGGAGCCCGACTTCAACCCAGACCTGACGCCCTTCCACAAGGATATCGCTATACTGGAGGTACGCCGGCATTGCGCTCAGTTACGTGCAGCTGCAGTGGCCTTGTCTTTTGTGGCGTTTGGCAGATGTTACATGTCTGCTTCCACTGGTTAGCCAACTGCAAGTAGCGGTCTATAACGCACACGAGTAACATTCTCTTAGGTAGGCTCAGCATGGATTCTGTCAGCGATGCAGATGTCTTCAAGGGGACATGACGAGAACCAGTACACACATTGTTGAACCGAGGATGAGATTGTACAATATGTTCATCCATTCAGTTGGCCACCGACCTTCAAATCACTGACTACGTCCGCCCCGTGTGTCTGCCTTCGACGGACAATGGCAACACCGACGAGGGAAACGTCGCTTACACCACCGGATGGGGGAGCACGGGTGGGGTAAGAGTTGGGCACTGTAATGTCGCGGACATTGCACCTCTACGTCCCCTTTAGTGATGGTAACGCATGTTGCCTACATCCTTTCAGCCGTGAGCTTGCCCGACTCGGAGAACGATCTTCAGCAGGTGGATTTGCTGGCCGAGCCCAGTGACACGTGCGTGGGCGTCCCATTCATGACGGCCTATGACCCACTGGTTACCCTCTGCTACAACTCCCCTGGGAAGGACGTCTGCAGGGTTGGTTGGTGGCGTCCAGCTCTGATGGTACCTATAGTCAGTCCCAACTGTAGCATGATCGAGTACTGGAATAGCGTTGAACCAATCTGCAAAATAAAAATTGTGAAACCTTTCACGGCTGCTGTTGCAGGCGCTGCAAGAGTAGAGAGCGCCACTGTGACATCTGGCAAGCCACAGGAGCACTAAGATCCTGGTCCGTTTCAGATCGACCTGGGTGGTCCACTGGTGCGTCAGACGGCCGAAGGGGTCTGGTACCAGTATGGGATCTCCGAACTGCACCCCGTGACCTGCAACGCCGTCTTCCCCGTCACCTTCACGCGCGTCTCCGCCTTCTGCGACTTCATCAACACGAACACGGCTGGAACGGTCTCCTGCGACTCCAACAACCCCAACTGATAGTGGATACTGGATAGGGTGGCTGTGACAGTGTGAACAACACATTGTCTTCTTTTATGCCATGTTGACGGGTCGCCCCTAGAAGCCAACTGCATTGCAGAAGCCGAGAAGACTGCGCCGCACTGCACCGTTGCGATTGCAGGGTCGGTCTAATGGAATGCAGTGTAGCCCCATAGTCGACTCTGTTGGTTCACCGATAACAAACACACACAAACTGGATTAGCCGCAAGCTTGTTCTAGTCGAGTATTGAAGTACACAGCACTCCATACATCGTGCCAAATGTTTGACAAACAACAGCTGATTGAAGAGGCCGTGTTCACATATGCGACGGTGGAACAGTTGTTGCAGCAGTCTTTGAACACTTCCGCGGCCATTGAAGGAAGCAGTCAGCGAATTGGCGAGCTACACGGCTTCATGTCGAGCTGACACGGAACACTGAGATGTTTGAGTTTCAGCACGCACCGTTGTAGGTAAGTTGCATTCCTAGGTACCGTATTCTCCACTCTACAGAATCGTGAGTTTCAAATTTGCTGATGTACCGGGTGTCCCAAAAAAAAGTATCCACTTTTTCTCCAGCTCACTGTTTACGCCCCTGTGAATTAATTTTGACGAAACTTGGTGTACATATACCCAGATGTGTTGTACATGAGCGTGCCAAATTGTAGCCCACTCGCTTTAGCATAGCTTGATTTACGAGCATATAAACTGCTTGCCCCAGAATCTCTTCGCGTTCTTCGCGCACTTCAAGCTAAACGACGTCGCTTGATGACAACCTGCTGTGACTGTTGCCAATGCAGATAATGTCTACAAAGTGGCTAAAACAGAACCGAAGTACCACGTTTGAATCATTTGATGCCCTGAAAGCAAAGATTTGCTGAGTCTGGGATGATCTTCCACAAGACGTGATTTCGCCATGCATTCCTTCAACGACGGAATCGAGGCTTTCGCGACAGGCTTAAATGCGCTGTTGAGGCCCACGGGTGACAATTTGAGGCCAAATTTGCCATGTTGTAATATGTCGACCTCTTAAATTAATCTGAGTAATACTTGGTTGCAGTTTGTCAGCTGGAACGTAGGGGGACTGCGTGGGTCAAAGCGGTTTTGCATGCACCTCACTTAAACGACTGTAGCTATACGTGTGTCAGGCTTTTGCTAACAAAACTTGGCGAACCGATTAACAACACTATAGTGTATGAAAGTGCAAAATTTTGTTGAGATACGTCGTCCCAGTCGCGAGTAATGGGCCGGAGAAAAAGTGGATACTTTTTTTTGGGACACCCGGTACATATCGGTGCACTGTTGCATTAACTGGACTATCATATGCTCGACAGGGCTGATTGCCTGATGGAGGATCTCTACACCTCTGAAGACAACTTACCACTTCCCTGGTGACCAGTGTCCGTTTGTTCGGAACTTCTATACAGTTCCTCGTCGATTACTTGTGCTGCGATCATCGTGTTAACTATCGCTTCTGATACTAACTAGCGCCAACTAATTCAGAAGAAATCGCCGCAATTGCAGTTGGCGCTGCAAAGCTCTGCTGGCGTCGGCCTAAGCTGATTTGCAGCACTGTAACAATGCAATTTCAGTGCGTATGGCTGACCGAAAACTCGTAGATTTAGTAATGTGCATAGAAATTTAGGCGCACCATACGCTGTGAAACACTCCAATAACAAACCAACAATAATAAAGGACCCTAAAGTAACGAGCCAAGAATCAACGGCACAAAATTACGTAGGGACGACTTACGTCGAGGCACAAAGATCAGCAACGATCTGTGGAATCACTCGAATGAACGGTTGGTCAAACCGCCTTGCACAAGAGCGCCTGCTGAATTGGAGCATCGAAACGGTTCCAAATCACACAGAAACAGCAGTTCTGGATCACAGATGAAGACGATACTATGGGCCAATCAATATCGCGCGCCAAACAATCCAGCAAGCTTTCACAAGGTTCCGCGAGCGCCTACAGACAGCGAACCAGTGGGCGTTTCACTCTGCACACAATATTAACGCAGCTGCAATCCAAAGTCATTCCCTCGTCTCTCCTACAGTCTCCTAATCTCCTTCCATACCCACTTCTGCAGTGGGTTCTGCGCTTCGCAGACGGTCAGTCTGAGGGTGGTGCTGTCCTGCCCTGCGGTCAGACAGCGATCGGCCTCCTTCAGGGAGATCTGCTGACTCTTCTGAAACATTGGTAGGTAACTCACTTCATCACTATGTATGTATGTTATCCAGTGATCAGTAAGTGACAGACCAGGTCATATTTCCAAGGTCCGTGCGCCTGTCGGGGCCCTTTGACGCAGGCGCCGGACTTGAGTCCGTCCCCGGCGGGAGTAATGCACCACTCGCCCTGACACAGCTGGCCCTCGGCGTTCAGGCGGAACATCTGCAGCAGTGGACAGACAGATTGAACAGTGGAGAAAGGTTGGGAGTTGGGAGGAGGGCGAACGATCGTGCCATTTGGGAAGTGTAACAGATGAAAACTGAACTTTCTATGGAGCGCCCTTTGAGTTGAAGCCGCGCCGCAACATTTGTGATGGATCAGATGTCATACTCAGCAGTTGTAGTTCTGTAGTCCGTTTCGTATTGTAAAGCTGTCTGTGGGTCAGCCCCCTCCCCCCCCCCCCCATCTCGGGAAGAAATTTTGAGCAGTAGAACGTCTATAGCAAAATATTTTGGGGACATTTATTTGCAGCTTTTAATTCGTAACTACAGCTTTTCATTTAGAAGAATGCGCTTTTAACTGGCACCGCTTTTCATTCTGAACAAAGCGCTTTTCATTTGGAACATTGCGCTTTTCGTTTAGAACAATGCGCTTTTAAGAACGCCAGCATCATGGAGGGGCTATGTATATAGGAGCAGCTTTTCATTTTGAACAAAGCGCTTTTCATTTTGGACAATGCGCTTTTCATTTCGAAAAATGCGCTTTTCATTTCGAACAATGCGCTTTTCATTTCGAACAATGCGCTTTTCGTTTAGAACAACGCGCTTTAAAATTCTGCTGCTGTGAGACAAGGGCAAAAGTCCAAAAAGAAAAATTTTTAAAATACGGAATTAATTAATACTTTTAATACTCCTTTGCCTGCATCAGGTAATGACCAATTTCCTTGTTTCTTTACATTTCTTTCGGACACAGAATATTCCTTTGAAAGCAGGTTATGCTTAGGCTCGCCCTGTGCCCACAGTCCACAAGAGTCACTCGGCGTCGCAGTCTGGCGGGTCGAAGCTTAGGCTTAACGCGACCGGTGACCGATTTCAGGGCGCGCGGAGCGCGCCCTGAAGTTGGTGGTCGCGCTAAGCCTCCGCTGAGACCCGCCAGGCGCGACGCCGACCGAGTTTTAGTGCAAACAGTGGGTGGAGTGCACATTCCCCCATATACTTCACCTCCTGCTTAGGCCGGCTGTGCCCCTTCCCTGCTAGCGCTCGCAACAACTTTCACTTTGAAGCCTATTAGCCTAAGGCCACGCCCACGCCGAAAACTTTCCCTAGCAAATTGGGGTGGTTCGCGTCGACGTCACGTTGCGACAATGTCGTGCGCGACGCAGCAGGGCGTTAAAAGCGGTTTGTTCAATTTAAAAGCGGTTTGTTCAATTTAAAAGCGGTTTGTTCAATTTTAAAAGCGGTTTGTTCAATTTTCGATCCAGCTGCTGTCAAAAGCTGCATGTTCAAGTTAAAAGCGCATTGTTCATTTTTAAAAGCGCATTGTTTGTTTTTAAAAGCGCGTTGTCACTTTTCCGTTTGCTATAAAGAAAAGCGGTTTGTTCATTTTTTAAAAGCGCAATGTTTATTTTCTAAGCGCTCTTGAATTAAATTAAAAGCGCCCTAAAATACCAGCCAAATATTTTCGCCTGTGGACCTAACAGGCCAAAATCAGCAATATATTTCGCCTGTGGCGCTATTTTAGCTTTGGTACTAGTGTCGGGAAGGCCCAAAATGGTCGGACATTATTTTGAAGGGATTTCATAACTTCACATGTAAATATTAGCAAACATTTCTGACTGGATTCGTGAAATGTAGCCCCACTTGCAACCGATCGCGCTAAGCGCTAAGCGCGCCAACCGATCGCGCGTTGGTGGTCGCGCTAAGCCTCAGCTGAGACCCGCCAGGCGCGACGCCGACCGAGTTTTAGTGCAAACAGTGGGTGGAGTGCACATTCCCCCATATACTTCACCTCCTGCTTAGGCCGGCTGTGCCCCTTCCCTGCTAGCGCTCGCAACAACTTTCACTTTGAAGCCTATTAGCCAAAGGCCACGCCCACGCCGAAAACTTTCCCTAGCAAATTGGGGTGGTTCGCGTCGACGTCACGTTGCGACAATGTCGTGCGCGACGCAGCAGGGCGTTAAAAGCGGTTTGTTCAATTTAAAAGCGGTTTGTTCAATTTAAAAGCGGTTTGTTCAATTTTAAAAGCGGTTTGTTCAATTGTCGATCCAGCTGCTGTCAAAAGCTGCATGTTCAAGTTAAAAGCGCATTGTTCATTTTTAAAAGCGCATTGTTTGTTTTTAAAAGCGCGTTGTCACTTTTCCGTTTGCTATAAAGAAAAGCGGTTTAAAGTGCAATGTTTATTTTCTAAGCGCTCTTGAATTAAATTAAAAGCGCCCTAAAATACCAGCCAAATATTTTCGCCTGTGGACCTAACAGGCCAAAATCAGCAATATATTTCGCCTGTGGCGCTATTTTAGCTTTGGTACTAGTGTCGGGAAGGCCCAAAATGGTCGGACATATTTTGAAGGGATTTCATAACTTCACATGTAAATATTAGCAAACATTTTTGACTGGATTCGTGAAATGTAGCCCCACTTGCAACCGATCAATCCAGGCGCGCCATTCGAGCTGACGACGCTCTGCAACATTTTCCATGGCGACAAGTCGGTTTCAGAGAAGAGAGTGTTGTGCTACCCACCCCGCAAAAGGCACTCGACCACCCATTTGACACTGCAGAGCTTACCTGATTGCCCCCATAGCCGTGGCAAGGCGTCTGTCCCACAGTGCCCTGTCCCATGGAGTCGACGCAGTGTCCGGTCTCGACGTTGCGCGCCTCTCCCCACGCCACGTTCTCTGGCAACAGGGGATACTGAGACTCCACGTCGTAGGCCACCTCCTTCACATACCTGCAGAGGATTGAAGCAAAGGGAGGTGGTTGGGATGATGCAATAGGATTGATAGCAGATCTAGCAAGGATTTTGGTCGATCCATTGGTGCCTATTGAGACGAGCATGTTGAAAGGTTACAGATCAAGTTTGAGTGGTCTGATACAGTTGTTTGTATCATCTGATACAGGTCTCCTACGATTAAGAATCATTAGTGTACACGCAGCCGATTCAGCCATCTCCATACAACGCAACGCAATGACGGAATTCACTGAAATTCTCTTCAAAACGCCACCCAACACTACTGCAGTCGCTGTTAAACAGACCAGCTGAAGGGCTTGCACTGGAGCTTCTCCCTGAGAGCCAGCTGCTGCGTGAGGTCTCCGGGGTCGGCGAACTGCATATGGGGCTCCCGGATGTAGTAGTACTTCTTGTAGTCGTCCATCCACACCTCCACCACGCGCTTCAGGTTCTGCAGAGGGAAAGAGGAGCCATGTGAACGTGTTGCAGATGTCTCTTCAGGGGTGTCAGCCATGTGACAGAGCGACTGACCACTCCGATGACGGGTCCCTTGAGTTTGCCGAAGCCGTAGGGCATGCGCATGCGATAGACGTGGCCCACGTGAGAACAGGGCACGAACAGAATCCCGCCTCCGCACTGCCAGATCTGTAGAATGGAGAGATTGGAAACAGCGGTTGAAGAATCACTAGTCGACACAAGCCTGCCAAAGTTTGCGGCCACATGAAACATTACACAAAGTTTCATGGCTTCGCTACACAACTGAAAACTGTCAGTTTCGTCGAGCAGCAAGTTTGAAGGGCTGACCAATCTCAAGCGCCCACTGAGACACCCTAGAACCATTTCTGAAACGGTCGCTTCACCAACAAATATACCTTGAAAGAGAGCTCGTACTGTTCCCCTCCCCATATCTGGAGTCCGGGGTCGTAGTAGCCCAACTCCTCGAACCAACGACGGTCGATGGCGAACAGACCCCCCGCGTGGGTGGGAGACCTGTGAGATAACAACACAGATGAAGAAAGAGAACACGAACACGACAGAGCCCGAACAATGAAGATATAAAGAGTTCAGTTCTATAAAACGGACGAGACGCTTCTTGACTTTCCTCTTCGACTGACTGGTAAGTGGTAACCGAAAGGTACAACTCATCCCATCCGTTCATTCTGGCCATTTGGTCGCATACTGAGCGCGCAGTATGCGGCCAGGCTCTTCTGAGACGCAAAGACGTAGAAAGCGAAACATCGGCCAAAGTATCGTGATACAGTCGACATTGTCGCTCTACCTAGAATCGTTTCCACAGTCCATCTACCACACTCCACTCACTGGAAAGGCTCCGTGTCGTAGGTTCTCCTGTCCCTCTCCCTCTGAGGGATCTCGGTCTCCTTGTAGAGAAGTCCCCACTCGAATATGCCCCTGAAGAGTGTGTGGGCGCCGCCGTACTGTCGGCGGTAGGACCAGGTCCACATGTCGATGCCGTCGATTATGGGCACCGTCATCACCTTCCTGCAATGGAGTGGGGCGAGGTAAAAACCCTACGATTACTCCATGGAATAAGAGAAAGCCCCATAACAAGACTGTGAAGCGTGTGTCACAGGCCTGTTCTTGGCGATGGGCGCCAGCAGAGGCGGCAGCCAGTTGACGTTCGTCTCGCAGTGCGCATCCAGGAAGATCACAACGTCGCCCTCTGAAATCGACAAGAGAAGAGAGGTTACAAGTGGATGGGAAGTATGGGTAGCCAGTTCTGTTGACTGATGATCTCGTCGTCGTGATCAAGCCACCCACTGGAATTCTGGGCGCCGATGCTTCTGGAGCGGATGAGGCCTTCCCTCTGGGCGTTGCGAATCAGCCTGACCTTTCCCTGGAACTTCTGCAGGTAGGTCTCCAGCTTCTCCTTCAGGTGCTCTGCAAATGTCGGGCCACTGGAAGCCAAGTCAGTAGCGTCAAATCCATGCGCTTCCAGTTTATTCGGGTGTCAAAATTGCCACTCCGGACTACGGTGCCTTGAACTGTGTCGGTTTGACCAGAATAAAAGCTCCGAACTTTGAACTGACCCTTGTCGCTGAAGTCGTCCACCATAAGCACCTCGTGCAAGAGTTCCGGGGGACTTCTGTTGACGACCGAGTGGACGGTGCGCAGGAGGGGCGACCAGCCCTCGTTGTGGAACACCACCACCACACTGGCGGTGGGAAGCGACTGGGCCTCGGGGTAGTGCCAGTTCTTGCATCTGCAGCAGTCACAGAAAGAATGTCAGAGGAATCTATCCAATTGGCAACATTCAGAGAAGCACGGACTCAGGGTCGCGCGTGTCTGGAATGGTCCGGTCGAGGGAGATCTGGTCGCTGGCGAAGGTGTTGAAGCCGTACTCGTTGTTGGCCCTCTGCACCTGCCGACTGCCCCTATCCACGCGCACTGGGCTGCCGCGCTCGCCTGCAACGAAAGGGCGCATGTGACTCGGATATTGTTGGAGCAACCCTGTAGACGCACATACTGACCAAGTACCAATTGTCAATCCACTACAACAGTAGGCGAAACCTCTTCGCAACATTCCGCCTGCAATCTCTGAAATGAGCCCTCACCAGGTCCTCCAGAGTCCTTCTCCGGCTCCGTGGGCTCGTAGTTGCCGAGAACGCCGCTCTTGAACACCGTCTCCACGTCTCTGGAAGAAGGAACCTCTCGCTTCTTCTCCTCTTCCAACGCTTGCTGCTGCTCTTCCTCCTTCCCAGTGTCAACGGAGTCAACTTCCGTATCGGCTTGCCTTCTTCTGGGCTTCAGCTGCTCGTCGGCGCCTCCATTGAGCGCCTCCTGCTCTTGCTGCTCCTCCCTCCTCCTCTCCTCGAAGTACTTGGCCTTCTTGTTGCGGTGGTACTCGCGCTGCTGGCGCTGAAGAGAAACGATTTCTCCTCCCAGATCACATCTGAATTTGAATCTCGTCACATCTGAATTCCACCTCGCTGTGGTCGATCTCGACGAGGCCAAAGTAGGGCACGAGCACCACCAGCGCCAGAACCACGGCCACGTAGAGCACGTAGCGCCGACTGCGGAACAGCCGCCGAAGCTCGAAGTATTGGCGCTTCAGCGACATCCTTCCCTCTCTGTCCCTCTTGAGCACTTACTTGCTACTGCGACTACCACCCGTCTCAGTCGGCTGGCTACCTCATTTGGCCGTTCACTTCAAAACCTGCACCAAAGCGTCGTCATCAGTTCTGTCGACGGCGACTTCCGGCCGTCCGTCGTCTCGGCTTGACACTTCAGAGTTCAGCAGACTCCGCTCCATTCCAACGAGGCCGACTTTGCCTGAATTGACCCTGATTGGGCGTTGAGAACGAACTCTAGTAGTAAGGGAGGTATGAACGGTGGCAGTGACAGCTGCACCTGATGGCAATGTGGCATTGCTGTGTGAGGTGAACGGTGGGACACACGGTGCCCTTACTATTATAACGAAGTCACCTGCCACGCGGCGAAGAAGCCTTGCTGCAGCCGCCACTCCACCAAGCCAAGTACCACCGTTCTTGACCGGCTTGTCGCTCAGTGTGTGAAATGCGTGCATTACTGCTTCGTGAGCTGTCACTGCGAGACCCGCGAGTTTCAAATTTGAGGATATGCATATCGGTGCGGTGCACGGTTTCATAAACTGGACTATCCTCCTGTGTTCTTTCACGAACTCCATTACCACCAACAATGCATCACTCACCTGCACAATTAACAATACACGGTCCACAATAGCCGTGACGCGATTCAAGTCAGCAGTAGCGCCAGAATACACAAGTGGACCGACGCTTCAGCTGCTGAACCTTAGTACGTGAACTAGAGCCTTTAGCCCGTAGGAGAATCTCTATGGTCAATAGCCCATGGTATTCAGCCTGTAGGACATTTGAGATAGCCCTCAACTCATTTGACAATGTGCCCCTGCCAGTGCCTACATTTTCTGCTGCACCAGCTCCCATACCTGTAAATACACAATAGGCACTTGGCTTTAGCCCGTAGACAATTGGGTTTAGCCCATAGGACATTTCAGATAGATCTCAAGTCATTCGACCCCGCGCCCCAGCCACTGCCTGCGTTTAGGATCGCACCAGCTCCAGTGCCTGTCAATACACAATAGACACTTGCAGTTAGCCCGTTGACAATTGAGTTTAGCCCGTAAGACATTTCAGATTGATATAAAGTCACTTGACACTGTGCCTCTGCCAGTGCCTGCATTTACTATCGCACCTGCTCCCGTGCCTCCAAATACACCTCGGAGTCTTGCAGCGACAACTCTGTAGTGAACGGTGATGCAATAGCCCGAAATCTGCTTGAAAGTGACTTGCAGTCACTCCTGAGTGCCCAGAATGTGCTGCGCAGTTGATATTTTTGTGATTTTTATGGAATTTAGACATCGGCCAAAGTCCACAATAGGAGGCGCACAACTACAGAGTACAGCGGTTCTTTTGATGTATAGATCATCGCGATCCGTCAACTGTGTCGAGAGTTATCGTGGTAACAAACAAACAAACAAACAGACTCTATGCCGCTTAGTATATAGGACGTATCTTAGCGGCTTTGTCGGTCGTGATTTGGAATTGCCACTGGCGAGGAGAGAAGCCGTTGCACTTCCACAACTTCGATGTTTCAAACAATAACAGTTTGCTATTTCAAATTCTCGTTCATACGATAACCGATGACAGTTCAAATAGAAGTTTTGGCGCGTAGTAGTTGCGCCAATCAGCGTAAACTGCAAAGCTAGCGGGCGAATCACCGATAACTTCAAAGGCACCCCCGCCGCGAAGTTGAAGTGGCCTAAGTCCGTCCGCGAAACAACAATCATTTCGTGTTTTGACTTCCTAGGAAAATACAAAGGCCATAAAAATGCTGGATAGCAAACAGTCCAAATGCAAATAAGATCAACGAAATTGAGCCGCAGGGACACTTTCTCGCAAACTTGGAGTTTCTGGGGGGGGGGGGCGTCTCGGAGGGAGGGGGCTCAACCGGAACGTCGTCAGGATCGGGCCGGGGTGGGGGAAGCTGGACGTGTGTTTCAGTGGACGGTCTCCACCGCTGCCCTTACGCCGCCTGCTCCCGTGGATTCTTCCCCAACCGGGGCATCGACACTCGCCAAATTCTACGAGCCCACGCCGCCCTCTCGTCCTCTGCGACAAAGTTTGTTTCTAACACCGCCGAGACGTAATGTCGCTTCTGTCAAGTGCAGCGGTTGAAACATTTCGGTGGGGAGTTGATGCAAAGGCGCTACGTACGTGGCCCCCTGGGCAAACAGTGGTTTCCCATTAATCGTCTCGAATCAAATCGATTCAAATGAATACTTCGATCGGACACTCATAACCTCAACACGTCGACCTCTAGCTATGTACATACTGGGTGTCCCATAAATCCAGACCCCCCTCCACAGCAAGTTACAGGAAACTCTACGCTGTGAAACTTTCACAGATTGAAGTTCAATGTCTTGGGACATCTGACACCAAATTTTAGCATCATACACCAACTTTTGCGGAATTGCGGGCACAAAACCCAAAATTGGTTAATTACTCAAGATTCACCGTCTTCTGTCGGCCACAACTTTCGCCAGACTTCAGCTAATTTGGTGCGAGTTGTACCGCTTTGAAGTAGACAGATTAAGCTTTCGAATGGTCTTTGAACGAAAATTGTAGCTTGTACCACGCTTGAGAAAGGTCGAAACAAAGTTGGTTTGCCGGCACCAAAGCAGGAGGCAGTCAGCCCCTCCTGCTGCAGCAGGGCCTCCTCCTCGACTGCCAGCGGCCGTGACCAATTTTGGGTTTTGTGCCCGCAAAAGTTGGTGTATGATGCTGAAATTTGGTGTCAGATGTCCCAAGACATTGGACTTCCATCTGTGTAAGTTTCAAGGCGTAGAGTTTCCTACAACTTGCTGTAGAGGGGGGGTCTAGACTAATGGGACACCCGGTACATACCTCACCTCACGAGTTCAACTCTCGACCCCACCCTCCTACCTCCAAGACGCCAGCGCCAGATGACGCTCATAAGGAAGACATCGAACCTGCCTGCTGTGAATTTTGAATGTACAGTAGGCTTGCTGTGGGCGACGAGCTAGCGACATGGAATGGGCACTGGACAGCCATACATGTATTGAGTTTAGAATTATGACACAGCACGTTGAGTAGGCGCAAGTGCACTTGTACTTGTTAACAAGCTTTGTCTAAAAACTGTGACACCACGTTGGCATTAGTGTAAACTTGAGAGCGTGTGTGCGATAATGTGCACTGGATAGTGAAGTGCCGCTAGACATTTAGTTGACAATCTGGTGGGGTATCGCCGCGATTACTCTTGGATTTGTTCGTTTTACCTGATTCACATATGGATCAGAAGAATCGCCGCAGGCACACTTTGCGCTTATAATTGTGGCAACTGATCCATAAATGGATCAGAGAAATTCGCCGCAGGCACACAGTGCAATAAATGCGTCTAAATGAGACGACGCCCTATCGAAAAGGATATAAATGGGACGACGCCCTATTGAAAAGGGTATTAATGGGACGACGCCCTAATCTTTTGGGCTCAGGGCCCGATGCATCCATACAAAGATTTGCTGAAGTTGAAGCTGCTAAAAAATTGTCGAAATTTTGACATTCTGACAAAAACCTTGAAAATATACCTAAATTCTTTAATTATAAAATCAGAAACTATTTGTTAAATACTTGACAGACTATGCCCCATGTATCAACGCAAAGAAATTGTGAACTTTCAACTGTTTGAAATTGTCGTAATTTGGGAATTTTGACAAAAACCTTGAAAATATCCCAAAATTCGTTAATTATAAAATCTATAACGAGTTGTAAAATACTTGGCAGCCTATGCCCAACACAACCATGTAAAGAAATTATGAAATTTCAGCCATTTGAAATTGTCGAAATTTAGGAATATTGACAATACCCTTGAAAATATCCCTAATTACGTTAATTATAAAATTTGAAACTATTTGCTAAATACTTGGGAGACTATGCCCGATAGATCCGTGAAAAGAAATTTTGAAATCTAAGACGTTTGAAATTGTCGAAATTTGTGGGTTTTGACAAAACCCTTAAAAATATCCCAAATTTCGTTAATTATAATCTCTGAAAATATTTGCTAAGTACTTGGCAGACTATGGTCGACACATCGGTGCAAAGAAGTTTTGAAATTTAAGCTGTTTGAAATTGTTGAAATTTGGGAATTTTGACAAAACCCTTGAAAATATCCCTAATTTCGTGAATTCTAAAATCCGAAACTATGTCACAAATTCATCGCGTCTTATGCCCTTTCCATTTCAGCAAAAACTTTCTCGATACGACCTGTAAATAAAAGTGTCATTTTTGACATTTCATATTTTAATTGTAAATATCTCGAAATAGCGAAATTAGCAACAGAAACGGACAACGGCACGTTACTCAGCGCATTCGACTCCATCGGGTGGCACTAACCGTCATGTTTAGTTGTTTGACACAGACAGACAGACAGACAGACAGACAGACACACACACACACGAACAGACATTAGCGTCCGTATATATGTTACTGTGACTACCCGGATCCAGTGAAAACCCGGATATCCGGGTTTTCACTGGTCGACTTAGTGAAAACCCGGATATCCGGGTTTTCACTGACGGGTTAGTGAAAACCCGGATAATGTCAAATTATCCGGGTTTTCACTGAAAGTTTAGTGAAAACCCGGATATGCGAGATTTCGTGGAAGGATGGTGAAAATCATGATAGCTGTGTTTTCACTAATCTTTTCGAAGAAATAGCGTAGAAATCAAGGCTTCTATAGTTTGCAACACTGCTGACGAAACAAGTGCTTTTGAATGGTAAATCGCGCTGTTTGTTGCGCGAAACAAGCGTCGTGGAGTGCGAAACGTCCGATCTTATGCAATACCTTGATCTTTCCCGAGCCGCCTCTTTCACAATGCCAAATGTTTGCGGCCAATTGGCACGTCTGGCTTCAACAGGCGGCAAAGTATACGGGGAATGTGTATCCCGCTTACAGTTTGCGCGCGACTGAAAGTTGTTGCAAGCGTTAGTACGGAGGAAGGGGCACAGCCGGCCTGAGCAGGAGGTGAAGTATATGGAGGAGTGTTTATCTCACTTACAGTTTGCACTAAAACTCTGTCAGCGTCGCGCCTGGCGGATCTCAACTGAGGCTTAGCGCGACCACCAACTTCAGGGCGCGCTTCGCGAATCAGGAATGTTCGCCGCAGGTTCACTTTGGAATGAAGAGGGTCTAAATGCGACGACGCCCTTTCTTTTGGGTCACAAATGCGGACGGTTGCGATACCGTTGCAAAATTCGTTAATTATAAAAACTAGAACTATTTGCTAAATATTTGGCAGACAATGCCCGGCACAACCATGCCAAGGCATTTAGAAATTTACGCTACTTGAAATTGTTGAAATTTGGGAATTTAAACAAAACCCTTGAAAATATCCCTAATTTCGTTAATTTCAAAATCTGAAACTATTTGCTAACTAGTTGGCAGATTACCCCCGACACAACCATGTGAAGAAATTTTGAAATTGAAGCCTTTTGAAATTGTGTATATTTGGCAATTCTGACCAAACCTTGAAAATATCCCTAAATTTGTTAATTATAAAATCTGAAACTATTTGCTAAGTACTTGTTAGACTATGCCCGACACAACCATGTAAAGAAAATTTAAAATTTAAGCCGTTTGAAATTGTCGAAATTTGGGAATTTTGGCAATACCCTAAAAAATATCCCTAATTTCGTTAAATATAAAATTTGAAACTATTTGCTAAATACTTGGCAGACTATGCTCGACACATCCGTCCAAAGAAATTTTGAAATTTAAGCCGTTTGAAATTGTCGAAATTTGGGAATTTTGACAATACCCTTGAAAGTATACCTAATTTCATTAATTGTAAAATCTGAAACTATTTGATAAATACTTGGCAGACTATCCTCGACACATCCGTGAAAAGAAATTTAGAAATTTAAGCCGTTTTAAATTGTCGAAATTTGGGGATTTTAACAAAATCCTTAAAAATATCCTAAATTTCGTTAATTATATTCGCTGAAACTATTAGCTAAAAAATTGGCAGACTATGCTCGATACATCGGTGCAAAGAAGTTTTGAAATTTAAGCTGTTTCAATTTGTCGAAATTTGGGAATTTTGACAAAACCCTTGAAAATATCCCTAATTTCGTGAATTCCAAAATCGGAAACTATGTCACAAATTCATTGCGTCTTATGCCCTTTCTATTTCAGCAAAAACTTTGCCGATACGACTTGTAAATAAAAGTGTCATTTTTGACATTTTCGTATTTTAATTGTAAATATCTCGAAATAGGGAAATTAGCAACAGAAACGGACACCGGCACGTTACTCAGCGCATTCGACTCCATTGGGTGGCACTAACCGTCATGTCTAGTTTTGTGACACGGACACACACACACACACACAGACAGACAGACAGACACACGAACGGACAATAGCGTCCGTATATATGTTGCATCCACTTTCCGCAATCCAGCCAGATTGCGCAATCTGGAGGGTTTTCCTCCAGACTACGCAATATGGCGCGTTCTGGAGGGCAGACCCTCCAAACCGCGCAATCTCTGGTCGGCGGGGCTCAGCAGGCCTGAGCAGGAGGTGAATTAGATGGAGGAGTGTTCATCCCACTTACAGTTTGCACTAAAACTCTGTCGACGTCGCGCCTGGCGGGTCGAAAACTGAGGCTTAGCGCGACCACCAACTTCAGGGCGCGCTCCGCGCGCCCTGAAGTCGGTCACCGGTCGCGTTAAGCCTAAGCTTCGACCCGCCAGACTGCGACGCCGACTAGACTCTTGTGATCCGTTTCTGGGCGCAGGGCGAGCCTAAGCATAGCCTGATATGGAAGGAAACAACTTCCTGTTAAAAGATTTAAACGTAAAAGTTAAAGAATTCAACGTTCTAGCAGCTGATTGCACATTCTGGAGGGGCTGCCCTCCAGAAAGCGCCATATTGCGCAGTTTGGAGGGGCACCCCTCCAGATCGTGCAATATTGCACATTCTGGAGGATTGCGCCGTCCGGATGCAGCATATATATACTCGCCGCGCTGGGGCGCGGCGAAAAAATAGTGGATGGATGTTCGCTAGTGGATGAGGTACTTGTTTTAAAAGAGAGCAGCTATCGGAGGGGGCACTTTTCAGAACTCCAATCGCAGATGGCGCTTATTGCAGGGAGGGGAGAGGCGCTAATTCAAAGGGGGGATTTGAGCAAATGTGGTTTATACCGTAAATCCTCAAATGAGACCCCCTCTTCACCTGCGCATTCACCCTCTAAAATACATAGGGTACATGGCGCCACGTCCATGTCTCAATTCTCTGGTTCTGAGATGACCGCCCCCTGCTCTCTGTCAACACTGCCTTCTCATTCCTAAACGGAACGCAAATCTTTCTTCTCTCCTTCCTTCCATCCTTCCGATCCCATCATAGGCGCGGATTGAAATGGAGATTAATGAAATTCTCTCCCCTCTTGTCCCAAGGCCCCTTCTCCTCTGCTTCCTCCCCCCCCCCCGCACAAGAAGAAGAAGGAGCCGCTCTGTATGCTTGTCGTCGGTTCATTCGCCCTCCTCCCTTTCTCCGCGACGGAGAGTGGAGCCATTAGGGGAGATTTCATGTCTCATCGGTGACACGACACGACGAGACAGAGACGACGCCGACGACGACGACGAGCCCTCTGGTGTCGTCGACCGACCATCGTTTAAAGAGAGGGCCGCGCACTTTGGTGGCCGCCGCCGGCGCATAATAGCCGAGATGGGCGGAGGGAGGGAGGCGCCTTGATACAAATTGAATTGGCCGCCTCGCCCTCCCTCCGTCGCGACGGCGCTATCAGCCGGTCGGGCTCGAAATGTGATTAGGCTAACCGGCGGGCGGGCCGGGGCCGGCGGCCCGGTCCGTCCGCGGCAAGAAATTGAGAATCAATCCCATTTAAAATCATGATGCCGCCTCTCCCGGCGACCCTTCCTCCCCTCCTCGGCCCTCGTGCTGTTTTGGTTACATAGCCGGAGAGGAGGGAGGGAGGGGAGAGAGTGTGATGTCGCCGGGGGTCCCTCTCCATGGAATGTAATTACGCGGTTTCGCCGCTCGCCGGCGCCGTCGCCAGCATCGGTGGCGTATCAACTTCCTGAAGAATATTGATGGAGCCTTCCGCTCCGCCGGCTGCGGCCCATATCTCTTGATAGCCGCTGACATTTCGACCCCCCCCCCCCCCCCCCCCCCTCCCTCGCCTCAGAGAGCACCAGCCCCCACCACTTTTAGATACCCCTACTCGACCTTCTCCCCCTGTAAACTATACACACTAGCTGGAGTGAGAGGCACCCACCAACGCGAGATACGGTAGCCTTGAGAACGGGCATACCTACATACACCAGAGACCGTCAAATGCGTGACGGCGACAGCAACTCGACGCCACTTCTGGCACATCAGCTATATCATGTACAATGACCAATTAATAACCGCTGTGAAACGTTTTGCGGTTAGACGACGATCCGTGGCGTGTTCGAGGCGTTGTACAGATAGTCACGCACAATTCTGAAGCCGTCCGTCCACCCACTGCACTGTCACAACAACTGCCCATCGCACAGTCCCTCGCATGCGTTTCGACAGGGTCTCAAATCGTGTCAACTTTACGATCTGAGTGAGTATGTACACGTAAGTCGAGTCGGGCGCGTCGTCTGATTTCTCTCGCTCGCGGACTTTACGGCCTCTCAATTTCGTCGCTTGTATTCGAGGGGCAGTTGCCGAAAAAACCACAATAAACTCTCGTGAATCGGCCGGCTTTATGAGAAGGGGTTTTCGCGTCTTCTTCTCTCGTCGTCGGCGGCATATTTTCCACACCGACACAAAGGGCGAGCCGCCAAAAGGCTCGCTTGCGCTTGACATGAGAACTTCGCGTGTCCCTTCCTCCATCTCGCTCCTTGAGAACAAGACTTCTTCAGTCGCTCGCTGACTTCATTGCCGGTCGTTTCGATTCTCATTGCGAAGGCGGAAGGAGGGCGCGTGGGTGGGCCGGTAGAGAACTCGAACTAAAAGTCTTTGCGAGTGACGACGACGGCGACGACGAACGACCTCGGAACAACAGGGGCCGTTAATGCCCTGATCAAGTTAGCGAGCAGGACAACAAAACTCCCGGTAGTCGCTCCGACGCCTCTGATCAACCATTAACATAGACATAAACTCCCAGTGACCTCTTGGACTATTGTACCTAGTATTGAAGGTGGACTCGCAGAACAGAATTTTAGAGTGCCAGTCGCCGTGACGTTTCCGCACAAACACAAACAGATCAATGGCGTATGGACCATACAACAATGGTGTTAGATCAGCAACGCACTATATTCAATCGACAAATGTTTCGTAGCAAATACTTACATTGTAGCTCTAGTGAAACGTTTTAGTAACAGTGGCGGCAAATCCCTTTCCTTTCCTCCGTGACGCCAAATCATTCCAGTGTCAAAACAATCAATTCATGGGACACGCAGGGAGGGGCGCAAATCCCCGTGAAAGACACGGCGGCTAACGACCGCCTTTCAAAAGCTTCTCCCTCTCTCTTCTATGGGCAAGCAAATCTCGTGCGAACAAGATCAATTCGACGTCGCTTGGGGGGAGGCTGCTGCCGCCTCTCACTCAATCCCATTTGTCCGTCAAAGGATCGGCGCCCATTGTGCTAATTGGCGGATGCGACGGCGGCGGTTCGCCGCCGCTATTAATTTCGGTTTTGTCCATTTGCCGCGCCGCCGGCCATATGTCGCGTCTGGTAGCGAGAACGACAGAGAGCAGGACAAATACATATGACACCGCCTCTCTTACAGAGGAGGGCTAGTGGGGACCCATCGGGATACGGTAATCCAATCTACCTGCATGAGCCCAGCGGCGGCCCTTTTGTTCCATTGTCCGCCTGGCTTGCTGACTTCGCTTGGTAGTAGCAATTTGCGCCCGGATTCGCACAAAAAAGAGGATCAAAGTTGCGTCGCCGCCCTCCGAGGTTCCCCTTCATTATTCTTGTACCCCACCGACCGACACCCATTGTTGTTGCTACCCTGGGATTGAGTGGCACGCCGCTCAAAAGACGGGCTTGTGATCTTTGTGAATGTCGTTGGCGGACGCTTGGGTTATTCACCAACCGCTATGACCAGAATTCAGCAAGCTGGGATGCAATTTTGTTTGAGATGAAGGAATTGACTAAACATATGCTCTAGTTGAGTTTGTTTATAGCCCCTCTGAAACGTTTGCTTGTCAGCAGCCAAGCCTCCAATTTCGTGTCAACACTCAGAACCGTCTTACAGCCGCCGTCTAATGAGCGCCAATGACCAGTTAGCTAGGGGAGTAATTGTCGAGAGCTTTTCCTCCGGCGGAACTAAGAAGTGTCAGTCGGTAATTAGACCTGTGCACACACGACCGACTCTGAGGACATTCGCTCGCATGCGGATTCTGTTGCACCGTCTCTTTGGCAGTGCATACGCCTTCCTTCGCAAGTTCTCTCCTTCTCCGGCTCTAATGAGCGCTAATCGCTCCTCAGCTCGACCTGGGCCCAAACTGCCAATTACACTCTGACGATCGCTCCTCTCGCCTGTGCTACCGTACCCAGTCGGATTTGCATGAGAGTGCAGTTGTCAAGTGGTCTCATGTCTGCCTCCTTGGGAAGATCCAGTTTCGCAACTGAAAGAGCAGACGACGACGATGATCCACTTGATCCGGGGCCAGCAGTGTCGATCGGCGGCCACGAACAAAAGCTTCCACTGGTCCAACGCGCGGCCACTTGACGCACGCGGCAACGTGCAAAACCTCCTCTTCTTGACTACAATGTCATGTCGTCGAGCGACACTTCTGCCGCCCGGTGGAAGAGCGACTGCGCCGGCGGCGCTCGGAATCGGAAAGGCAGCTACTTCGCACAATGGCCTTGGGGATATTCATCTGTAATTGCGCCCCATCCACAGACGCACTGCCTGGGCGGACTGACAACAGGCGATTCACGCGCGCTCGCGTCGGGATCGTCGCCCCCTCTTTGTACCCGTCGTAGCCGTGAAACAGAACTGGATAATGATGGCAGGCAGAAGAGTGACTGAAACGCACACCGCCCCTTTCTCTACATGCTGTTCGTCTGCAGAGAGCGGGGTACGGTAGCGTCCCATTGACATCGACACATTCCCCAACCGCTTTGTTGTTGACACGCGGGGATGGGGGAGTCTTTCGGCCGACGATACACTGTCCTTCGATGTGTAGTGGGAACTTGCGGAGAGGACACAAAGCGGGGGCGATTACCCACCTCTCTCTCTATCCATCTGCCCATACCACAAGAACGGATCCTTAACACATCTTTGCCTTCGTAATAGCCCCTCTTTGCGGAGGCCATTGTCGTTGTCACAGGCCGTCTAATGCGACAAGGAGACTACTTGACGCGTCTCTGCCCCGACCTCACACCGTTCCCCCCTTACAAATTCGGCAACAATAGGTGTCAAGTCATTGTCGATGGACTACTCGTTGTCCGCCGCTCACGCGTGATTCATGTCAAAGACTCATTGTCAAAGGCAAGACGAACGTGGTCGCTTGGCCTGCAGATCGTCAGAGTACGATCAGATTCACGAACAGTGTGCTGTGCGAAGAAAACGTTTCAACTGAATTATAAATTGGAAACAAAAGCAGAACTTGTTGGTTTGCAAAGTCACGTACTCGCTGTAATTCGTCTCTCGAAAAATCGCGTGAGCTAGAGGAGAGGGGGAGGGGTGCCACTGCCAATGAGTGTCCGTGTATGCAAGTTTTGCAGTTTGTGTCATAATCATCGGAGTGCGTAGGCAACCGAGCTACCGACTGATTGAACGTTCAGTTTTGCTAACTCTGATCAGTTCATCAGCAGGCTGATCGGCCCCTCACCAATTGAGCACCTCTCCCCTAGCTACCCCAAACCTTGAGAACAACAAGTCGACCTCGCATTCTCGCAACTGGCGCTAATCTGGCGCGTGTGCTCGCTCTCTCTCCTCGGCCGCCTAATGTCGCGTGGGAACCGCAGACAAGACGGCGACGACGACGACGAACTCCGCCACGATGTCGGAAGGAGACGTTTCGCGCGTCGGCGCTCGCTCGTACTCCGCCAAGAGTCAATCAGGCGCGCCTAAGTGCATCTCTGTCAGTCTCCTACAAAAGAGGAGGGGGTGGGAGGGGCAGCCGTCTTCGCGCTATCTGTCACTTATCTGTCGTCGAGAACATCCTGCGCGACGCGAACTGCACGCTCGGCAGCAGCAGCAGGTAATCCCACGCGCCGACGACGGGCGGCTGTCGCGCCGATGAGTTAATGGAGTCTGCCGCGCCGGTTGCGCTCCTCTCTCTCCCTTCGTCCCATTGGACCCTCTCAGACTGTCGGAACGGATCGAGTCCGGCGACGACGACGACGGCGCTGTTCCAGAGATGCGACTCGCCTGATTGACTGAGTGACGGCCGGACAAGAGGGGAGAAGACAACGGTGAGAGAGTGAGACACTGAGTGGGAGAGGAGGGGGACACGATTCCCATTAGGGAGCGCCTTCTCTCTCTCTGGAGGGCGCACCAATTTGTCGACTCGCGCGCGCCGATACAAACACAATGCGAGGAAGTTAAAAGGCGCGCGCACGCATTGTTATTGTCCCCGGCGGTTCCGCGCGGGCTGCTCCGAGTCGGTTTCAGAGAGTCCCAGGGGACCCATTATCCTCGCCGCGCGCGCGCGCGCCCATGCCACCTGCGGCCCTTTTCGCTTTTAGACCAAGTGCTACGGTCGAGTAGAAGAAGAAGATATCCCTCCTCCTTCTACCGCTCTGCCACCCGTCTCTCTACATCTCATTTAGCCGGAGGCGCGCACAGAGGAGCTCTCGGTTTCAAGGCGTGAAATACATCCTTCTCTCCTCTGTTACTTATCCCCTGTAGCGCCGTGGAACTCCGCACAGCGACCACTTAAGGCGGGCCAAATCTTGTTTCGAGCCCCTTGAAAGGGAGACGACGCAGCATTGGCAGGCGAAAGGAAGACGGGAAGGGGGGAGTCGGTTAAACGAACCTAATTTGGCGCACGTATCGCTTTCGAGAACCTGCTGCCTACACCACTAATGTTGAGAAGAGAATGTGTTGGTTGGACAGCTATTCAGTTCACGCAGAATGTTTCACCGTGTAGCTTAACAGAACACAGTGTCCGATTTTGTCAGTGTGCGACAGTGCTCTCC
The DNA here is from genome assembly GCA_030248115.1 of Linhomoeus sp. GSCO2_2. NCBI lineage: Eukaryota > Metazoa > Nematoda > Chromadorea > Monhysterida > Linhomoeidae > Linhomoeus > Linhomoeus sp. GSCO2_2. The sequence goes on along the minus strand of JASAMZ010001440.1, from coordinate 7,850 downwards.
GCCATTCGTGAAAAGGCTTGGACAGAACTCCTGTTGTGAATTTGAGTCCAGAGAGCACAACGATGGTTCAACAAGCACTGTATGGCATTTCGAATGGGAAAGCGCCAAACTAAGGAGCGGTCACCCTGCAAGACCTACTGCCCTACACAATCACACGCAGTTTGGTGCTGTCGGCCGCAGCGCTAAATAGAATGAATCGAATCGGAGGGAGAGCGAAGACCAACCGAGCACTGCGCCGTAATCCGAACCGAAGACCGACGAATAGCTACCAAAAGTGATGACCCCTAGGGGGATTCGAACCCCCGTCTCCGTCCTTTCAGTGCACATCAGTCAGGCGCCTTAGACCGCTAGACCACAGGGGTAGTTGCTCGCGCGTTCCTAATACGACGTCTAGTGCGAGACAACTATCGATTCTATCTCTCTTTGAATTCGAATCACGTGTCGCGAGACGCGACATTCCCGACGGACCGAAGAACCGGATACGCTGTGCCGTCGTCCCTAAGCCACACTACTACAGGGCGCAACCGTACTAGTAGCTTGCGGTGCTGTGATACGTCTATCCAACTTATACCGAAGATGGCCTCGACCGATACCACACCTCATAGGGGCTGCACCTGCTGTGAACGTAGGGTTGGCAAGCAGCGTTCAATCTAAGGGAAGAGTGCTATCTCTGTAGTGTAGCTCTAGCTCGGCTACCTACTCATTCGACCGCCATACGGGCGTACAACGACGACGAATATCCGTTCTCAGGGTAGCGCAGCGCTACCTATTCAATGGCCCTCTGGCCGGAGCTACGGACGGCTCATATCGGATCCAACTGTCTTCTGTTTCTGGCACTCTTCCTGCAGAAGCCACCATGTCGGCCGCAGCGCTAAATAGAACGAATCGAATCGGAGGGAGAGCGAAGACAACCGAGCACTGCGCCGTAATCCGAACCGAAGACCGACGAATAGCTACCAAAAGTGATGACCCCTAGGGGGATTCGAACCCCCGTCTCCGTCCTTTCAGTGCACATCAGTCAGGCGCCTTAGACCGCTAGACCACAGGGGTAGTTGCTCGCGCGTTCCTAATACGACGTCTAGTGCGAGACAACTATCGATTCTATCTCTCTTTGAATTCGAATCACGTGTCGCGAGACGCGACAGGTGCAACAAGGAACTGCAGCTACATACAGACAGATGGATACAACCGATCCCCTAGTATGTACCTACAGAAGGATCCAAATGTTCACCGCGCAGATCGCAACACTTCCAGAAAACAATGCGCCTAAAAAGTATGTACTTATGTATTTGCTTAAAGACTGCCCTAAAATGCTACCAAAAAAGGATCTGGCCCATCAACCTAAACAGGAGATATGCGCTCGGACGGAGTCAATAAACTGGCCACGCTCGTATGTACGACACAGATCACATTTGGAAATTGGGTGCATACCTACCTAGGAACAGAGTAGCGATATGGGTTTCAGACCAACACAAAGGTTCGGCCGAGCGACAGTTAACAGACGAACGCAGTCGAAATCAAATTAGTTCCGACTACCATAAAACTACACAACGCAGCACTTATCGGCCACAAGAAACATCTTCCACTCACTCAGGCCACCAGCGAAGCAGCAGCGCCACTGTTCTCCGCCTTGCCCTCTTCGCGCTTGCATGGCACCTTGTCAGCAGTGGTCACCTCGCCGTCCTTGGGCAGTCCCAGGATGTCGGCGATGCCCATGCCGTGGAGCTTCCTCTTGGGCGCCGCCTTTTTCACTGCAGCTTCAGTGGGTCCGTTCTCCGCAGCAGGGGGCAGCGGCGGCTGCGCCTGGAGGTGCTGTTGCTGCAGGTGCTGCTGTTGTCGTTGTTGTTGTTGTTGCTGGAGTTGCTGCTGCTGGGCCATGGCGGCGGCCATCTGGAGCGCGGCCATCTGCTGCTGGAACTGCTGGAACTGGCGCTGCATCTGCTGCACCAGAGCCGGGTGCTGCTGGGGCAGGAACAGCGACTGGGCCAGGCCCAAGGCCGGCGGCTGCTGCTGTTGCTGCTGAAGCTGGCTGGCCAGCAGGTTCAGGGCTCCACCGGGAGGCGCCACGAACAACGGCTTCATGGGCTCCGTCGCTGGGCCAAGTGGCGTTGCAGAGGGTGCTGAAGGCTGCGAGGACGGAGACACTTCCTGCTTGACTCTGGCCGATTCCTCCTTGGCGGCCGAAGAAGTAGGTCGATCGCCGAAGAGTGAGCTGTCGTCGTCTGAGTGGCCACCGCCCTCGCGACCGTTGCTTGAGCAGAGCTCGTCCAGATCGTCGTGCTCGTCCTCGTCGGGACCGATGCCGCCGCCTTGCATTTGCAGCCTGGGGCGATATGGTAAACAATGCATCAATGTAAAGTACAATATGTACATCGAAAGGGTGCGCAATTCCCGATTGGACAAGCAACGTAAGCAGAAGAATTGGAGCCAGACTGAAACATCTTTTATGAACGACTGCATCACATCAAACGCTCCGGTAACCATATGAGAATGTACGGTACATGTGTGTAGATCTGGATCAGTCATGTTTAGGTATGTATGTACATGTACATATTTGCAAGATAAGACTACACTACGACAAGGCTCAAATGTGTCATTGCTTTCCACAGCGTCTCACCGATTCTTCGCTGCGGCGGCTCTGTCCCTCTGGCGGCGGTTCTTGAACCAGTTGCCGACTTGGGTAGGGGTCAAGCCTGTCTGCTGGGCCAGCTCCTTCTTCTTGGTCGGGTTCGGATAGGGATCCTGCAGGTACCACTCGCGCAGCAGGCTGCGGGTGCGCTCCTTGAAGCAGTGGGTCTTCTGCTCGCCGTCCCAGATGGTGCGCGGCATGGGGTACCTTCAGGAAAATATGCGGTTGAAGATTTTCTTGGGCAAAAAAATCATAATAGAGACGAACAAACTTCTTGCGGACGCGATACTTGTCGACGGGGCCGAGGGGCCTTCCGCGCAGCTTCTCCGCCTCCTGGTAGTGTGCCTCGAGCCAGAGGGCCTGCAGCTTGGCGTGACTGGCCTTGGAGAACTTGTGACTCTCCAGAATGTGGTAGAGTTCGCGGAAGTTGCCCAGGTGGAAGCTGACCAGGGCGCGCGCCCTCAGCACCGACTCCGACTTGATGACTTCCCCGTAGAGGGGGTGGCCGGCCGGCAGCGACCAGAGGAACTTCGCCAGGCGCTCCACATCTCCGGACTCTTCGAGCGACTCGCAGATGGAGCAGGCCTGCTCCACGCTCGTGAAGGGACACATGGGCGGCAGGAGGCCGGCGGCGGCCGCGGCGGCTGCTGCGGCGGCGGCCGAATGTCCGGCGGCGGCGGATACGGCGGAGGTCGAGACGGATTGGCCGGTGGCGGCCGCGTTCAGGCCGGGGATCATCCACATGCCTTCTTCGAAAGTGTTGGGACCTTGCAAGCGGGCGACTTGTATGACCTAGTCACTTGTCAACGATGCGCCGTGCAAGTTACACGACAGTTGAGCGCGCGTCTCGTTGTCGCCGCACGTCGTCGCAGTCGGCGGAAGGGAAGTTAGAAAGACGAGTGACTGCGCCGACGCAATTGGACAGGCGCGCGAGGCGCTGACAACTAAGGCGGTTTGCCGATGACTCTTCCGCTGGAGACGAGCGACGCAAGTTGCGACACGAGGAGACAGGCAGCGAGAACGTTTTGTCAGCGAGACGGCCGAAACGGGAGACAAGACGCGACAGCGACTGATCCAATCAGCGGAACATGACGTGCGAGGAGAGGCGCCCCACTCGACACCGTAATCGATCGCCGCGCTCATTGGACGGCGCTCGCGCCGGGCTCGCTGATTGGCCGCTTGGGGGGCGTGGCCTCCCGGCGGCTGGGCAAGCGGAAGGGAGGGAGCGGAAAGGCGGCCGGCAGTGCGCCTCCGCGCGCGAGGAGACAAGAGAACAACATATCTCTCGCCTGATAGGGTATCTATTATGTCCGCTAATGGCCCCACCCGCTGCGCGCCAAGTGGATTCGGCCCTCCGAGAGAGGGGAGAACTGTATCGGGCGCGCCTCCCGCAGCGCCCATTTTCATAGAGGGATAGTGGTGAGGGAGGGCGGATTTCAGCCGCGGGAGGAGGGAATGTTCCGATTCGGGGCGCCTGAGCCTGCCGAGGTCTCGCTCTCGGCGCTTGACATTCGATCTGACCGCTAGGAAGTGGGCGACTGACTGCGTGAGTGCCGGTCCGCGAGCGAGAGAGAAGGAACCACCCGCTGCGCCCCCGCGATACACGGACCAGTGTCAAGGAGAGAACGAGCAGATTGAATGTGGCGTGTTGTTGCGCTTAAGAGCTCTTAGAGTGAAGTGGCGACCGCTTGCCGAGAGAGGATTGACTAACGGCTCGATTCCGAGTGCCCTACAGTATCGTTCTCCTTGACTTGTGACAAGGTACATTGTAGCACTGCCTTCGGGTAGTCGCGTTGGAAATGTTTCAAGTCGCTTTCAAACTTCTCGCGCGGAGCAGAGAAGGCGATCATCTTCACTTACGTCGCAAGGCTGCGGAATCGTTTCGTCGTCGCTTTTCCCTACCCGAATGCTGAACTTGCATATATACTACCGCTTTGCACGTCTGCGAAAGAAAGCAACCTCATACATCTTCATTTACGTTTGGGCATTGGAGGATTACTTCCTCTTGCCGGGTGGGCGCTCTCATGGCATCCTTCTCTCGTGTCAGTCATGTCTGTCCACAACTTAGTCAGCTGGTGACCACTTCCCCGCCGAGCTCTGAGCCCGCTGACCTTGACAGCGCGTTAGGGGGTGGGGGAAAATAGTACTCCGCCCATGCACCTGCATGCGGTCCGTTGGCGACAAGTCCTATTTGTCCGAGACGGGACGGAATGAGAGGGAAGGCGATTGTTTTCGGTCGACCGGAGGCGACGCCCAGCGGAGGAGAGGGCGCTGCCTGCGATGCTATCGGAAGCGTGAGAAGGAGTTTGTCCGACTCTCTCAACCATGAGAAACTCCGCTGGAATTCGTGACTCTGGCGGAAGTCGTCTCTCCCTTCCTCCTCCCCCTTGGCACGCGTCTTGGGGCTCTTTAGTCCGGCCGTGTTGACAGTACAGCGGAAGGCTGAAGTGTGGTGATTGAAGCAGCGCTTCCGTATCGGAGCGTGGCAGATTCTTTGACTTCCAGACACGTCGAGGCACGCTCAACTTGTAAATCCACGAAAGTGCGGCGAATCGTTGCGGGCTCCGCATAAAATGAGTCACTCAACTGTAATGTTATATCCTCTTTTTGGTCTTAGTTCATTTGCTTCTTCCCTGGAGCGCCAAGCGAAGTGCGAAGTTCTGTGCGCTTAGTGTACCGGTTCTCAGAAAGCGAGGAACGACAAATTAAGGAAGGTTTGTTGTCGACGGCGGAGGACGGTAATGGGCGGAGCTGGGGGCGGATAATCTATTGGCCGTAAGTAGTCGGACAGAAAAGCAACAGATCGCCCCATTGTCCGCCCCATTGAGAACGGATCCCTCCACCCCACTTTGCGGACGATAGCCCTCCCCCACCCCCTGCCTTGGGGAAGCGAAAATGGAGCAGTCCCATCCCTCCTCGGTCGCTTCTGTGTACCGTCCGGCTAATGTCTGATCCCCCTGGGTCTGCTCTACTCAGCACCCTGTAGTTATTGTGAGGGGGGTTTTGCCGTGTCAATTTGCACTCACTTCTCAAGGACGACAGACGACCAGCAGCGGGCCTGCGCGTCGCCTGCACGACAGAAAGGGTTGCAATTAGCGCCCCACCGGATCGGATCGGCAGAAGCGCCGCCCATTTGCGACGGTATTGTTCTTGTTCTACAGCGTCTCAAGTACTACCAGCAGCAGCCGCTCGTCCATCTCCGGAGACGTCAGCTTTGCAAACGCTGCCGAAGGGAGTTTTTGGACGGGAGCAGCCAGCTGTGCAGCAACGGTCGTATGAGCTACATAAACATCCCCAGTAATACAACAGCTGCAAGTTGCAGCCCTTTTCAAAGCGTCTTGAAGCATTTCACGCGTGACGTTTGACTTGAGACTACCATAACTACCGTACCCCGTCGCGTCAACCGAGCAATTCATCCGTTCTTCCCATCTCTTCTCCAAGGCCGGTCGGTTAGCCGTTCTCCGATGTCGACACGCGGCTTAGTGATCCGGCCGTCTCAAGGCGAAACACCCCCTCCTTTCCCCAAGGGCGGAATCAGCAATCGTTAGAGGCCGGCTGCTGCAACCATCCGCGTCTCACTGAATTCTTCCCTTGCTGTCATACGGAACACGGAACGAATGAGCACATTCGGCACCCAATAAAGACTGTTTCCTGAAAACAGAGAGTATCCATCCACTACAAACAAACTTATACAATGTGTCTGAAGATCTGCCATTGTGACAGCTGAGCCGATTTCAAATTACGTCACTGCGACGACAACACGTTTCAAGAAAGTTTAATAGAGGCCGGTGTGACAGTAAACATTAGTTCCGAGTTTTCACCTATCTACTATGCATACACTTCGTTGAACTCGTTGCACAACTATCTATGCACTTGATGCGGTGCACGAGCCGCTGTGTCTTTCAGCGGTTACTGTAACGTCCCCAGGGTGCGGTTGATTTCTGCGGCCGACTGGCCGCGTCGGTACGCACCCTCTTAAGACAAATTTCTGATACGCCCTTCGGCCAGGCCTTTTAGCAAGGGAGAATCCACTCTCTCCCTCCTCTGTCCATCAAAGCCTCTCAAATGGCGGCGGCGCCCACTATCCAGAAGCGTGTCGTCGTCGTCGCGCCGATTATTCGCCTGCGACTGGCTGACTGACTGCCTTCTAACCACTCCGTGGGAAGAAGCGAGGAGGCGACAAACTCGGAGATGTGTATGTATGTCGCAAGAATCCATTAGAAGGAGTTTGGGCGCGCCGCGGCGATGAGTGTGCGCTACACGCGGAGTCAGAAATGAAGTCGTGTAATCGGCCGTGGGAAATGTCGAGCTCCTTCTTGGGATGCGAAGTTCGAGTAATTCTTTGACGGAAGACACCTAGACTAACACCACTGCGTTAAACTGCCTTATATGAAGTTCTCGAAACGCCTCTCTGTTTGAGTCACTTCGAGACGGTTGGAAACTGTCTATCTCCAACGTGGATTACTCCATATGCTGTGCAGCAGACCGGCGTTTCGCTGCGCCGATTTACGGCTAGCATCCATCGAACAGAAGGAAGCCCGAAGTGTTCCATAACTGTTTGTCGGCCGAGAACGAAGCGCCCGCTGGACAATGGGGCCGACCCAGAATCCAAACAGTGGGCGCGCACTCTCCAATCCGCCCTCCCATTGTTCGGCCCTCTCAGAAACTGAGACGACAGTAATCTTGGCGGCTTTGGAGTCAGCTCAGTCCCTCTGCCCCGCTACACATACAGACGAGCTTGTTTCTGCGGCCAGTCTGCAAACAGCGACTCGGCGCTAGAACTCCGAGAAGTGGCGCTGGCTGCGCGCAGAAGGCAAACAGTGTGTGTGTCTCGGCCGCAAAGCTTCCTCGCCGGCCTGATACCTCAGCGTCCAATATGGGTGGAGTTTCATAGCGCCTACTGTAACCGAAGACGCGCGCGCCACCTCTCCTACTCTCGGCTCTGTTTGCCGACAAGCGGATGGCTAGTTGCTAACATACACAGGAGGGAGAAGTCGAGTCTCGAGGCGAAGAAACAAGATGTCGACTAGAGACCATCCTCGACTGTCAACAGAGCGAAGACCCGCTCCCACTTTCTCAAGTGGCGAAAGATCTTGTCTATTACCGGCTCCCAAGACAAACTTTCGCCGCGGTCGCGCTTCCTCGACGACGCAGACAGATCGCAAACGCGGACCTATTTATCTGGGGGCGATCATTGCTGCAAATTCAGCCAGCGGTGCAA
>JASAMZ010001438.1:0-12318 GCA_030248115.1 Linhomoeus sp. GSCO2_2 | reverse complement strand
GGGGGGGGGGGGTAACAAGAATCTCATTCTTGTTGCCTGCTGCTAGGTGGGTGTAGTCCTCATCAACACTAAAACAGTCTAAAGCTTGTCAGTTTTGCCTGATGATCTCAAATCTTGACTCAAAATGGCTGGACACTTTCGAAACAAGTTATGATTCAACTCGGTGTCATTTTGGTGTGATTTGTCACTTGCCGTAACCGCCGTTATGTACTTTACATTTTGAGATTACTGTAATACGAAGATTTGAATCTGGGTCATAGATTGGGTCATGGGGTCATTGGGTCATTGGGTCATAGAACGCTTATTGCCTCGAATGCTACTGCTGCTGCGTGATGGGAAGTTGGCAGCTGATATTCTCGTCACTCGTGTTGCAACTGTTACAGTCTTACAGTGTAGAGCACCTTGAAGTGTACAGCACCTTACCCCTTTTGCAGCATTTGGATCATCTCTTCCTGGTTGAAGCCGGTGAAACAGTCCAGGGACACATTGACGGTACAATGGTACCAATGCATTTGCCGTCATTGCAGTTGTTGCGTACAAGTCAAAGAGCACCATAGGTATCACCAATCACTTGTTGAAATATGTAGTATGCGACGAACAAAACCGTCCCTATGCCAAGCCGCTTGCTTAATCAACCACAACCTTTCAGTGACGTCACGTGACGCACGAGGTCTTTCGCTTGAGAGAAGCCAGCACTTCCGCAGGTATCGCAGACCCGCCGGCCAGATCGGCGTTCGGTTCGAACGCCGTGCACATTTGACCAGTGGCGCGCCATCAAACGGCCGGAGTGACGGCAGACGTCACAGCTCTTTGCGAAGGTTGGCCCCATGTGGCGCTCGACAATGTGCCGAGTGACGCCATAGAAGTGGGCCGAGCCGCAGACGTCGCAGACTTGGAGATGGCGTTGTATGGGCGCCAGGCGGTGGTGGAAAGAGGCCAGGTGGATCAGCAGACCGTCCCTCGACTTGCCCTGGTCGCAGATGTCGCAGACGAACCCCCTTGCCCGCTTGGGCCTCGGATCAGAAGTAGCCAACGCCAGATGGATCCGCCGTTGATGTGGCGCCAAATACGCGTGGAGCATCGTGGCGCCGCAGTCGTCACACTGGGCAGCATCTCTTTGGTTGTCGAGGTGCGTCACCACAGCGTGTGCACGCAGAACCTCCAAGTAGTTGAAGAAGCTTCCGCACGTGTCGCACGCGTGACGCTCCATCGCTATCTTAGCCATGTGAACTCGTATTTGGTGGCGAACGAAGCACTTGGCTTCCCTCGTCGAGAAGGCGCAATGGTCGCACCGGCGGACTGGAAACTGCCACTGTTGCGACGATTTCGACAGAGCGTTGGCTTTGCGTAGAATGTGGGCTAGCAGCTCGCAATTCTTGGACGTCGACGCCAGGCAGTCGTCGCAGGCGTAGCGGGGCGTTACGGGTACTGTATTGTGCCACTGGAGGAAGTGTGCGAAGCAATTGTTTCTGCTGTTGCCAAAGAAACGTTTGGCGCAGTAGTCGCATTCTATCCAGCCACAGTCGACGGTTCCATGGTGGCTCCAGAGCCGGTGCTTCAGAAGCGATGACCGGTTGCTTGCTAAGTGACCGCAGTGGTCGCAAAGAAATTCTGCTTTGTCGGAACGCATGGCGGCGTGATGACCGGCGGCGTGTCGCATAATGACTCCTTTGTTGTGGAACGCTTTGTCGCATTCGTCGCAGTCGAAACGTGACGTCTGCCCAAAGAACTCGCGGTGGACGTGCGTCTGAAGTGGCGATCTGACTGAGTAGTTGGTGGAGCAGACGTCGCACTCGAAACGATCCATCGTGTGAGGAAGAGGAAGCGGCTCCCGTGGCCCGGCTTCCGTCGCTCCGTGAACACAGGCCAAGTGTCAACCAAGGTTGCGCTTGGAATGGAGCTCGGTTGAGCCCACATCGCAAGCCATGCCTGCCTGAGCAATGAAACTGAGCGGTCTCTGAGTTGGCGAGACGGGTTAGTTTCAGCGACTAAGCGTTGAATGGCCATCTCGAAAGAAGGTCATTGTGCGGCCTGGATCCGATAATGATCAAGATTTGAAAATCTGCTGGATCAATTGATCGTGGCTTTGTCTACATGGTGACACATTAGAATCAGCGGTGTGAATGCAGTGTTGGGGTACTCCACTCAAGGGACCAGCGTTTGGGGCCGATAGACGCAGCAATCAAATCGTGATCTCCCTCAAGTTGCTAAGTAACAAGCGGCGTCGCTTGAGCTTAAAGATGAAGGTTGGGTGATGCTCCGCAGAACCTAAAATTAGGCGTGGATTCTTCAGTTTGTAGTCATGTCAGAACCGCTCGCAATGCTCGGTATGCTAATCGGGTTGAGCGCGTCAGCGCTCAACCCAATTTGTTCGGCCGGGGGCCAGTGCGCCTCCGGGGACTATGGGTTAGTACTACGTCATATAGGTAGACTTAACCGATCGGGCTGAAATTTTCACCATAGATGTTCATAGTAACAAGAAGTATTGTGCTAAAATTGTAGACAGATCGGTCAAGTGGTTCCCGAGATATTATATTAAAACTGTCGAAAAATTCCCCGATCTTCATCTAATTGCCAGGTTTTTGGCCTCGTTCTCGCGAACGGTACTAGCTAGGGCAGTGGTTTATGGCGCGTTAGAACCGCCCACTAACCGCATTTATTATGTTAAAAAAACACCGAGATCGGTTGAGTATTGCGGTCGTAGGCCCCGATCAAAAAATGGCCGAAATTTTGGCTCGCTCAAGTCCCGCTCAAGACGGCCGAGCTCTACTGGTACACGCTGGGGCGCCAATCGAAGTGATCCGGTCTAGACCACCATAGGGTGAATAAATGTGTAAAACATTTCATCTTCCTAGGTTGTTTGGTTCTTGAGATATGGATGCCCAAAAGTTGAAACCGGTACGCGCGCAGATCTCGGCTCACTTACGCCGAGCTCTAATGGTGCAGGCTGGGGCGCCAATCAAAGCGATCCGGTCTAGACCACCATAGGGTGAATAAATGTGTAAAACATTTCATCTTCCTAGGTTGTTTGGTTCTTGAGATATGGATGCCCAAAAGTTGAAACCGGTACGCGCGCGGATCTCGGCTCACTTACGCCGAGCTCTAATGGTGCAGGCTGGGGCGCCAATCAAAGTGATCCGGTCTAGACCACCATAGGGTGAATAAATGTGTAAAACATTTCATCTTCCTAGGTTGTTTGGTTCTTGAGATATGGATGCCCAAAAGTCAGAATCGGTACAGTATGACATTATGACGAAATCGTTAATTCGTATAGTTGTATAGCTGTCTGTGCATCCAACCTCCTGAGGCCAGACCTGTCTGTGCATCCAACCTCCAGTGGCCAGACATGTCTGTGTGCATCAAACCTCCTGTGGCCAAACCTGCTCTATGCCCCCCCCCCCCCCCCCCCCCCTAGGTGTCCACTCTGTGGACATGGACAGGGTGTGTATTTCAGGAAAGTTCCCCCTACTGGGGGGTAAGGACAGGTGAATTTGTTCGCCCTAAAGAAGACTGATGATGAACAGGCTGTGTATCTCAGATGACTTCGGGCCCTCTACTACACGAACAAATTCAGCGTGCTCTGTATCCTCTTGAGGGCATCCAGGTGAGTCGACCCGGAGCAAAAGGGTCACCTCACCTGGGTGAGGTCATTTTTCAAACGGAGGCGATCGGGTGAGGTCATCTCCAGGTGAGGTGATTTTCGTCCCGCGACGAGTTGTGTGATGATAATGACGTGGTGACAACTGTGTATTGGTCTTTGCGCGCTGTATGGGGTGTGAATACTAGAGACGTGCATGGAAAAATAGTTTTTTGGAGGAAAATACGGTGCACTATTGCTTGCAGGCTTGTTCAGCTAGTTTCGCAAGGTTTGGGTAATTTCATAATGACGTGGTAACAAAGGTATACTGCTGTTTCTGTGATGTTTGGGTCATAACTAGTACGATTATGCATGGATGAACCGATTTCTGAAGAAAAATACAGTGCAGTACTACTTACATCCTCGGTCGGCTGGTTCGGCTAGTGCAGCACAACTAAAGAAGTCAGTTTGGGCAAACTTGTGATTGTAATAAGTATCCCTCCTACAAAGCCGGGTGAACCGTTTCCTGAAGAAAAATACAGTGCAGTAATACTTGCATCCTCGATGGGCCCGTTCGGCTAGTGGGAGAAGTCGGTTTGGGCAAACTTGTCATTGTAATAAGTATCACTCCTACAGAGACCACAACTACAAAACGGTTGGTACAACACAGTACGGCACATTACGATGGAAAGCAGCGCTGCTCGCGTTGTGAATGCTGTTGATTATGCATTTGCGATTTTGTTGTGGGGATTTTTATACTCCACAAAAAAGTGTGGAGTATATAGCGTTTGTGCGCGAAACGCAGTAATTTGGATCGGATGGGGTTCGCGCGTGAAGCGGCCGATTTGCAAACGGTCTTTTGCGTTGGGTAGGCCTAGTAAGTGGGCAGGGTGGACACCAAACGGGGTCACGCTCCGGGACCCCGTTGGCGGGAAATTCAAAAATTTAAATTTTCAAAGTACTGAAAATTGGGTTGGGCAAAGTAGAACTCGAAAAAGTTGCATATAATGGTATATACTATCTTTTGATATGTTGTAGTACTCGATAGTGCCGAACACGGAAAAAAAGAATTGGATCGCTGCGGGACCCATTTTGGCGCCAAATTTGAAAAATTCGCGAATTTTGGCCCCGGGTCGACTTTGACGGGCTGCTGTGCGAACTAGGTAGCAGCTAGAGACGGCCGAGCTCTACTGGTACACGCTGGGGCGCCAATCGAAGTGATCCGGTCTAGACCACCATAGGGTGAATAAATGTGTAAAACATTTCATCTTCCTAGGTTGTTTGGTTCTTGAGATATGGATGCCCAAAAGTTGAAACCGGTACGCGCGCAGATCTCGGCTCACTTACGCCGAGCTCTAATGGTGCAGGCTGGGGCGCCAATCAAAGCGATCCGGTCTAGACCACCATAGGGTGAATAAATGTGTAAAACATTTCATCTTCCTAGGTTGTTTGGTTCTTGAGATATGGATGCCCAAAAGTTGAAACCGGTACGCGCGCGGATCTCGGCTCACTTACGCCGAGCTCTAATGGTGCAGGCTGGGGCGCCAATCAAAGTGATCCGGTCTAGACCACCATAGGGTGAATAAATGTGTAAAACATTTCATCTTCCTAGGTTGTTTGGTTCTTGAGATATGGATGCCCAAAAGTCAGAATCGGTACAGTATGACATTATGACGAAATCGTTAATTCGTATAGTTGTATAGCTGTCTGTGCATCCAACCTCCTGAGGCCAGACCTGTCTGTGCATCCAACCTCCAGTGGCCAGACATGTCTGTGTGCATCAAACCTCCTGTGGCCAAACCTGCTCTATGCCCCCCCCCCCCCCTAGGTGTCCACTCTGTGGACATGGACAGGGTGTGTATTTCAGGAAAGTTCCCCCCTACTGGGGGGTAAGGACAGGTGAATTTGTTCGCCCTAAAGAAGACTGATGATGAACAGGCTGTGTATCTCAGATGACTTCGGGCCCTCTACTACACGAACAAATTCAGCGTGCTCTGTATCCTCTTGAGGGCATCCAGGTGAGTCGACCCGGAGCAAAAGGGTCACCTCACCTGGGTGAGGTCATTTTTCAAACGGAGGCGATCGGGTGAGGTCATCTCCAGGTGAGGTGATTTTCGTCCCGCGACGAGTTGTGTGATGATAATGACGTGGTGACAACTGTGTATTGGTCTTTGCGCGCTGTATGGGGTGTGAATACTAGAGACGTGCATGGAAAAATAGTTTTTTGGAGGAAAATACGGTGCACTATTGCTTGCAGGCTTGTTCAGCTAGTTTCGCTAGGTTTAGGTAATTTCATAATGACGTGGTAACAAAGGTATACTGCTGTTTCTGTGATGTTTGGGTCATAACTAGTACGATTATGCATGGATGAACCGATTTCTGAAGAAAAATACAGTGCAGTACTACTTACATCCTCGGTCGGCTGGTTCGGCTAGTGCAGCACAACTAAAGAAGTCAGTTTGGGCAAACTTGTGATTGTAATAAGTATCCCTCCTACAAAGCCGGGTGAACCGTTTCCTGAAGAAAAATACAGTGCAGTAATACTTGCATCCTCGATGGGCCCGTTCGGCTAGTGGGAGAAGTCGGTTTGGGCAAACTTGTCATTGTAATAAGTATCACTCCTACAGAGACCACAACTACAAAACGGTTGGTACAACACAGTACGGCACATTACGATGGAAAGCAGCGCTGCTCGCGTTGTGAATGCTGTTGATTATGCATTTGCGATTTTGTTGTGGGGATTTTTATACTCCACAAAAAAGTGTGGAGTATATAGCGTTTGTGCGCGAAACGCAGTAATTTGGATCGGATGGGGTTCGCGCGTGAAGCGGCCGATTTGCAAACGGTCTTTTGCGTTGGGTAGGCCTAGTAAGTGGGCAGGGTGGACACCAAACGGGGTCACGCTCCGGGACCCCGTTGGCGGGAAATTCAAAAATTTAAATTTTCAAAGTACTGAAAATTGGGTTGGGCAAAGTAGAACTCGAAAAAGTTGCATATAATGGTATATACTATCTTTTGATATGTTGTAGTACTCGATAGTGCCGAACACGGAAAAAAAGAATTGGATCGCTGCGGGACCCATTTTGGCGCCAAATTTGAAAAATTCGCGAATTTTGGCCCCGGGTCGACTTTGACGGGCTGCTGTGCGAACTAGGTAGCAGCTAGAGCGGCGAGACCACTCTTGGTGCTCCTTCCCAGATGTCCTCTATCGAATGAGCCATGAACGGAGAAAATCGGGCGAAACACAAAAAACTTTCTTACACTGCGACTTTTTTGACTCCGGGGTAGAAAATTGCGATTTTCGCATTTCGGCGTCTATAGCGCTCGAATGCGTTGCCGGATCGTTCCAAAAGTGGTTTTAAACGATTCTACGTTGAAATGTGGTCCAGCAAAGTGTTTTTGACAAATTCGCAGAGCTACAGTAACCCTGCTGCGTCCATTTGAATATTGGGTGTCGGGTCGACTTTCGCGATATTATACTCGATTTCGGGGTTTTCGGGGGCGCTGATTACGAATTTGGCATCCGTTTAGCGTTTGGATGATGTTTGAATGTACCTACGATGAATTTGCATGCTACCGTACCCCAAGTGCAGAATTTCGGTTCCTGGAGTCCATAGGAAGTTAGGGGTGTTGTATGTCGATTCTGGGGTATTTTGGGATGTAGATCACGAATTTGGCATTACTTTTGCGATTGGGAGTGCCAGGAGGCCACAACAGACGAGGAGTCACCGTGCGTAGGAGTTCAAATTTGTGGAGTATACTGCGTCCCCCGGACGACTTGCCTGGTTGAACATCTGACTTGGTGTCGTCATGCCCAAGCACAACAAGCAAATTGCCTACAGCTCATTACGCCCATTACAATTGAAAGCAGCGCCGCTCGCGTTGTGAATGCTGTTGATTATGCGTTTGCGATTTCGTTGCTGAATCCCTCACTGTTGCTAGGGCTGGAAAAGTTCGCCCAAACTCTCAGTGTCGATCCGGCTACCATCGGTCGAGCGCCAGTTTCAACTATCCTGTTGGCCATGTCTTCCACTCTCAACAGAGTTTGGAGAGACAGTGCGATTGTCCTTCTTTGCCTCAGTTTTACTCGCTCGTCTTAGTGGCTCTGTCGTATTGTAGACTTCGTGGAGCCGGTGGTCGACTCTTGTCTAGACCAGGACCACATCGATATTGGTCTCGAGCCCATTCCACAAAAGTACACCTTCCCTAAGGTGCGTCTCGTCAAGAGGGTCGTCCAGCTCGACCGAATCCACTTCTGCTATGAAACTGCCATTGGAGATTCCACTCTGCGCCGCCTCATCAGTCTCAAGGGCGATGAGAGGGTATGAGTTTGGGTAAACTTGCGAGACGTTTAGTTTGAGTGAACCTCAACTCTTCTACTCGTGTAGGTCAGGGCCAAGTTCTACAACACCTGGCCTACTTCAGAGAAGAATCTAGACTGTGACGAAGTTCTCGCATTGTGCTTCTCTGCGCTGCTTCAGTTTGGGTACAACACAATGAAGGACTTCGGCGGCTACCAGCACAACGTCTGGGACTGGTGGCACTGTCAGCTCAGTACACCCATTGCCTGTGTGCTTGACGCTTCATCTCGCGATTTCCGTTGTACACCATAGCCGCTCTTCGATGCTTCTGCTCTGCTCTGAACCCTTCTTCCTTCCGCGATTCCATTCTTTACATGCTTACACTTCTGTGTAGAATTGTGTTGCTGCGCTGCAACTCCTTCTCACATGTGGTTTGGCCTAACTGCACTGAAACACTCCAGACTGGTGAATACCTGTGTCTTGCATGATCACACAATTGGGACCACTCGTCATCTGTACATGTTTAG
Organism: Linhomoeus sp. GSCO2_2; assembly: GCA_030248115.1. Lineage (NCBI taxonomy): Eukaryota > Metazoa > Nematoda > Chromadorea > Monhysterida > Linhomoeidae > Linhomoeus > Linhomoeus sp. GSCO2_2. The sequence goes on along the minus strand of JASAMZ010001438.1, from coordinate 3,913 downwards.
TACACTTTCATTGTGTTTCGTAAATGATGAGACGTTGCTTTGAGTACTCCTCGTGATGCGACTGCACACCACTGGTTTGGCCAAACCAGCAATAATTCACTAGCATGTCATCAACGATGTGCCACTGTGACGCTACATGTTCGCGCTGCTACAAATCGTATGGCAGCCACAGCAAGTTCCGTATGGCAGCCACAGCACGTATGGCAGCCACACCAAGCAACACAGACTGCTAAGCGCCACACGGACTGTGGTGGTGAAACGAGGTACCATTGCGACAGCGTAATTAAGTTGCAGTTTGACCAAACCGAACGAAACGCACAACAGTGAAGAAATAGGGCGTGTACTTCAGGTGGTGGTGGACAACTTCTATACAGAGGTGTCCACGGTGGTGGACTTGAGCGAGAAGAACACATACATGTTGGGCATGTGCCGGCGCGACAGTGACTGGTTCCCCTCTGAATTCATGGCCCCCATCAGAGACGACGTGGGTTAAGGCAAACCAACAGTACTCATATGTCAACGGCCCACTAATAAAGCAGACATCAGAACAGACAGAGCGAACGGTTTGCCCAAACCGCATATTCCCACGGAAGCGCATAGGTGCAGGCCACCCGGAAGCAGGGGGGGGGGGGGGGGGGCGGGGTTCTTCTTAAGGAAAATTTTCGAGAGGGGGGGGGGGGGGGGGGGGTCCCGGTACCCGGAAAACCAATTTAGAATGGCCAAAAATGTGCCTAAAAACGCCTTATTTTGGTCAAAAACGTGCTAATTTGTGCATAAATAGACGAAATATAGTGCCGCAGGCGAAAATTTGGACGAAATAGGACCAAAAACTACCAAAAATACAAGAAACCGTCTGAAATTTTCGGATTTTTTTCCGAATTTCGGATGCCAGGGGGGGGGTATCCAGAAAAATTTCCTGAGGGCCATGGCCAGGGGGGGTTCCCCCCCCCCCCCCCCCCCCCCCCCCCCCCCCCCCCCGCCCTGCACCTATGCGGAAGCGTGAAGAGGGCCATTGGGTTGAGGCAGTGGCAATGAGAGGCTTGCCCAAACTGTATTCACACGTTGTAGCCTGAAGAGGGCCATTGGGTTGGGGATGGGTGGTTTGCCCAAACCACCCACCTGAAGTAAGCACGCCACCATAACACATGTGCCACTTTGCGATGTTGACCATAACCTAGTCCATTCATGTTCATCTTCACTAAGTAGCTTTGCAGTAGACACCAGTTGATCGACCAAATGGTTTGCCCAAACCATGTAGAAGCAGTCGTCATGACAATCACAACAAAATCCAGCATCGTGGTGAAAAACCTGGTCAATGCTCTCAAGACGATCACTTTGACACAAAAAATGACGATTCTTCACTGAAGTACAGTTTGATCAAACCGAGATGACCTCACCTCACTGGATTTTCGCCTCCCCTCCAGATGACCTCACCCCCAAGTGAGGCCATTTGACCTCACCTGATCGACTCGATACCCAGTATCGAGTTGTCCTCAAGAGGATACATGGGTGCCCAACTCTCACCAAATTATGGGTCTCTTTGTTTGTCGTTTGTGTGTGTACTGCAAAGCGCTTACCCAGTATTAGTGCAGAATGTGCATTTACCAACGTTAATACCTCCAGAAGCTCTGTTAGCATGTGAAGCCCTCTGCTTGCGTGCATGGTTGAGCGGTCAGAGTGGGGGTTAGAGCATGGGGTCCGCCACCCTCGCGTTGCGCTGAGTGCAGACATTGTGTTGTGTGAGATGCGGTGGCAGGCACTGAAGCACACACGTTTTGATAGTGGTAGATAGCGTACTCCGCATGTACGTTGTGCGCACGTGATAAGCGCCGTGCGCGTGAACAGAGCACGCTGAATTTGTTCGTGTAGTAGAGGGCCCGAAGTCATCTGAGATACACAGCCTGTTCATCATCAGTCTTCTTTAGGGCGAACAAATTCACCTGTCCTTACCCCCCAGTAGGGGGGAACTTTCCTGAAATATTAATGGTTTTGTAGGCGTAAACGCGTTCATAATGGGCAGCGGCCGTTAAAATGAACCGATTGCACTTCTATTGGGTATTGTATGTAAAGCTGTAAATTGCATTACATGACATGTGTGAAGCAATGGCCGTCTCGTGTTTCGTTGCATTTCTTTCGGACACAGAATATTCCTTCCAAATCAGGCTATGCTTAGGCTCGCCCTGCGCCCACCATGCACAAGAGTCAGTCGACGTCGCAGTCTGGCGGGTCGAAGCTTAGGCTTAACGCGACCGGTGACCGACTTCAGGGCGCGCGGAGCGCGCCCCTGAAGTAGGTGGTCGCGCTAAGCCTCAGCCTCAGCTGAGACCCGCCAGGCGCGACGTCGACCGAGTTTTAGTGCAAACTTAGTGGGATGCACACTCCCCCATATGCTTTGCCTCCTGCTTAGGCCGGATGTGCTCCTTCCCTGCTAGCGCTTGCGACAACCTTCACGTTGAAGACGGATTTTGCCTGGTCACCAGACACACACAAACGCTCGTTTGCTGCGGACACAAACACTCTTCGTGTGCCAGTCGATTCTCTGAAAGCAAAGAAACAGACACGCCGAGCGGCCGATTATATGTAAAGTCACGATTTATATGCGATAGTACCAATTTATATGCGATTGTGCCGATTTATATGTGATTGTGCCGATTTTGTGGAACTGTTGGGTACTTGTGATAGTGCCGATTTATATGTGGCAGTCCCGTTTTATATGTTATGTGCCAACACCCAAATTATATGTGATGAGAGCCGTTTTAAATGTGATCCATCCCGCCACCCATCAAACAGCAGGGCGCGAGAGTAGCCAAAGGCCTACAGACCAAAGTTCCGACAAAGAATCTTCAGTTACCGACAGTGCCCAGCGGGCGGCGAGGTAGAGGGCGACAGAAACAACATCTTATTCGAAAGACACCAATTGCCAAGAATGGCAGCTATTACCACACTACCTACTCGAATACGCACATTCAGTCAGAGTACGTAGGTAGGTACTGTAGGTAGGTACAGTCGAAGTTACAGAAGAAGGCCCAGCGGCCGTCGCGACACTTATCGTCTAACGGGTTTGCCTACGGTTACAGGTGCAGAATTTCCTTGCGCTCAGAACGAGCTACAGAACGACACTCTGCGACAGCGCGGACGCGAGTTCATATAGCAGATTGCAATATCTCCCTACCACATAGTACGTATGTACGAATTTGCACCCGCCGTCCGAGTACTATCTTGAAGGAGCTACTGGGGGCGATTGACAGGCGCAGCGCGTCGAAACAAGAAGCGCTGAATACAGAGATGTGCCCCGCGCAGTACTAACCAGTGCTGTGGCTGTCTGCCTGCATGTATTGTCATGCTTCATTGCATTGCGATACACTGCGGAGGCGCACATACAGGTTCTCTCACAGAACAGTACTAGCAACTGCAGTAGCCCTACACCCTACAGGGGCCATATTCCGAAACTTGCAGGGTTTTCCTCGTGACCCTCGAGGGTAAAAACCTCGCGAGGTTTCCCATCGAGGTCAAGGGAAATCTTCGGAGGTTAGGTACCCCCCCCCTCACCCAATTCGAAAATCCTAATTAACAGATGCTTGAAGAATTTGGGACTTTGGGACCTTTGGATCGGGTAGTCCTGAATCTCTACACTTTTTGCAAAGTCTGCTACACAAGCAAAACAGCACTCATTTTGTGCAAAAAATCTGTGACTGACAAGCGGCCAAACACATTTTGGTTGTTGTTGAGCTTACTTTGTGTTGCAGAAGGATAATAGCGACACTTTGTTTCAGAATGCAACTTTTGGGCACTCCTCTGAGCGACAACAATATTTTCACCAAATGGACAGAGTTCATCTTCACGCAAAACACAGTTCCAAACAAACGGCATATTACAACCAAAGTTCTGTTAATGTTTCAGCACCAGTGTTAAT
>JASAMZ010001437.1:0-12191 GCA_030248115.1 Linhomoeus sp. GSCO2_2 | reverse complement strand
CACTTTTGCGCAAGTTATGGGGTATTTATTTTATTTTACTTAGTAAAAATTTGAATTTTTGAATTTTCGCAAAATTCTTCCACCGCCGAAATTTTTTCACCCACCGAGCACGCTGCGCGTCGTCCTAAGCTATCTTTTTAAAAAAAGTTTGGCTCCCTAGGTGCTTCGTAGCGAGCGCTAGCCCCGAAGGTGTTAACTGTAGGCTTTACCGCTCCTATAGCACTCCTTCGCTTTTCAAGCGGCGGAGTGCCAACAAGCTCCGGTATTAAAAAGTTGAGTTTGTATTTTGACTGACATTGCAAAGAGTTGCGTTCTTTCTGCAGAGAGTGCGAGAGTTCATCGCCCGCATGCTCCGCTTCATGAGCCCCCGCTTCGCAAGAGGGTATTGCATTAGCAATATTGATTTCGCCCGCGATTTGGCTTTTAGAGCAAGAACATCCCTCTTTCAAGCAACGCTTTTAAAAAAGTGACAAAAACTTGTAAAAGTGTTGGCAAACAATTGACAGAGCACAAAAGAGCGCACTACGAGCAATCAAACCGTGTCGCACTTCTGCATGTAGCAAAGAGCGATCTTAGCGTTAAAATCGCGAGAATGGCGTTTTGTGCCGTGCGTGTTTGCGTAATTGAACAAAGTTGTGTAGCCGCGTGAAAGAACACGTCGAGAGTTTTCACCTGGCGTGTCGATTGCCACTCTACGACGTAAGACGAGCGAGTTAGAGCCGTTTGTGCTTTTGCACCTTCTAGTTACTGTAACTCCCGAAATTCCAACCTTTGAATTTCCACCAATGAGAGAACAAACGATCAGTGAGTCGGGAGCTGTCCAAATAGCTCGAGATCGTCTCTCTACGACGCAAGTTGAGCGAGTTAGAGCGATCTAAGCGTCAAAATCCCGATAATGGCGTTTCAGCGGTGCGTGTTTGCGTAATTGAACAAAGTTTTGCAGCCGCGTGGAAGAGCACGTCTAGAGCTTTCACCTGGCGTGTCGACCGCTCTACGATGTAAGACGAGCGAGTTAGAGCCGTTTTGTGCTTTTTCACCTTCGAGTTACTGCAACTCGCAAAATTCAAACTTTTGAATTTCGACCGATTGGAGAAAAAATGATCAGTGAGTCGGGAGCTATCCAAAAAGCTCGAGATCGTCTCTCTACGACGCCAGTTGAGCGAGTTAGAGCGATCTTAGTGTCAAAATCCCGAGAATGGCGTTTTCAGCGGTGCGTGTTTGCGTTATTTAGAACATTTTTACTGCCGCGTGAATGGGCGCGTCGAGAGCTTTCATCTGACGTGTCGATTGCCACTCTACAACGTAAGACGAGTGAGTTAGAGCCGTTTTGCGTTTCCGACCTTCAGGTTACTGTAACTCGCGAAATTCAAATTTTTGAGTCTCGACACCGGTTATGACTAATGATCAGTGAGTCGAGACCTATCCGTAGAGCCCAAGATCGTCTCTCTACGACTTTCCAACGCCGAGATCTGAGAGCGTGACGCACGCACGCACGCACGGACGGACGCACGCACGCACGCCGAGCTCTCGTATGGTGTCGCCCGCCTGAGGGCGGGCGAAAAAACATGTTGGCACTCCTCCCCTCCAAAAGGGAGGAGTGCTATAGTGATGGTGCGGATTCTGTGTAAATTCAAACGCTCATAAGTCGAGCTAGAGTTGGCCGATCGGGGCGAATTTTGTTTTATTCGATAGGTCTCTGGAAGGCGCAGGGTGGATCGATGGTCTCGACTTCCGCCCGAGACCCGATTTTTGGCAAGTTGCCAAAAACCCGGTTTTTCGGCCTCCGACGGACTTTCGGAGCCTAGAATAGTGTTCTGGTAGAACGGAGCGGGACGAGCTTTGGATCAAATATGTAAAAGACATTGGGCTATCCGATGGTAGGGAGGTCATCGGGTTGGGTCCGGTCCTGCCCGGGCCGGGTAGCAAAAACTGGGTATTTCGACCCAAAAGTAGGGTTCGCGGCGACAGTTGTAAGTGTTTCTTACTTAGAGTAAATTGCACGTTTTTTTGTCAACTAAGAGACCTCAGATAGATGAACCCGAATCCGCCTTCCGAAATTCGACCAGGTGTGCCCCGGACCGGGAAATACGGTACAAAGTTGGGTCCTGGGCTTTTGGGTAAAACTTCGGGTAGGCATAACTTTTGACAGCGTGCTCATATCGAGGTGGGATAAACACCATTCGATAGACCTCGGCGAGCTCTACAACTTTGTAGTGGGTCAATTCTCTCGAAGCTGCCGATTTTTTGGTGAAAATTGGAAAAAACGGTTTTTGGAGCAAAATTCAAAAGTTCTGCGTTTCTCATTTTTCGCTGTGTGGATCGATTTCGATGATAGTTGGTGACTTTTTAGTACTTATAAATATCTTTCGGGGAATAGAAGAAGAGCTCTGAGCGCGGTCGTTTTTTGGGTGAAAATTCCAATTTTTTGACAAATTTTCGGTATTTTGGTGCAAAGTGGGGCCGGTTGAGATATTTTGGTGCCAGTTGGGCTTTCACGTGATAGAGCATCTAAAGATACGTTGTTTTTGTTCTAAGCACTTTTTTCGTCCGACGCGTATTTTAGCGGGAAATTTGAATTCAAAATTTGGCTGCCGGATTTGTCCGGGGCACCTACCGTGTAAGTACTCGATTCCGGCTTTTCGGTGATACTGATCACGAATTTGGCGTTGTCTTTTCGTTTTGAGATGTGTGGAAGAATTTTTGAAGAATTTGCTTTCCACCATACGTGCCCTCAAGTGGAAAACCTGGTTGTGTCAGTTCAACCGAAGCTAGGTGTGTTGTATGTCAAATGTGGAGTTTTGAAATGTCAGAATTTCGAATTTGCTATTAATTTTGCGATCAGAATGGCCACTAAGCTTCACTGACATGCCTCGTTGATCAATGGGTAGCATGATTCAACTCCCAAGATTCTTCTGTAAGAGGGGAGGAGTGCCCCGAGGGGCTCTGCCCCGTCTACTAATCTTGTTCTACAGACGTCGTCGCGTGCTTCGCCGCCTCCACTGTCTCTTCCGCCGCCCCATACGCCGAGATGCTGCAAGAGAAAGCCGTCGCCGCCTGCGCCAAAGAAGTTCTTCGGCCGCTTGACTGGAACGAGCGCATCGGTTCTAAACGACTTTGCCGGATGTTACTCGATGCTCCAGATACAATAAGCCTTCCTTGCGTTCACTGCTTTGCAGGGCTCGCCGCAGTCGTCGTCGCCCCCACGAGGAAGTGGGGTCGAGACGCCAGAGGAGGTGACGAAGAGCCCATTCGAAGGCCTTCTCGGCCGATCACCCCAACAGGTCGGCTGTCACTTGTCAGTCACATTGAAGCGCGAGAATGAGTCCAGGCTCGACTGACGACAGATATCGTACTTCATGTTCATACAGCCAATGGGAGTTCAGATCTTCGCCGACTGCCAAGCGCAGCTCGTGGGAGAGCGTGAAGTTGGAGCGTTGGCGGCCGTCTTGTTCGGAGCTTCAACGGCAGACCAAAGGCGACGTTGGGCGACATCACTAGCCACTCTAATTCGGCAGCAGGCGGTCATTCAGAAGTTGGCCAGTCCAACATCCACCCTGACCGCACTCGACAAGTCGTCGTCGTCGTCGTCGTCGTCGTCGTCGTCGTCGTCGTCGTCGTCGTCGTCGTCGTCGTCGTCGTCGTCGTCGTCGTCGTCGCCGTCGTCGCCGTCGTCGTCGTCGTCGTCGTCGTCGTCGTCGTCGTCGTCGTCGTCGTCGTCGTCGTCGTCGTCGTCGTCGTCGTCGTCGTCGTCGTCGTCGTCGTCGTCGTCGTCGTCGTCGTCGTCGTCGTCGTCGTCGTCGTCGTCGCCGCCGCCGCCGCCGCCGCCGCCGCCGCTGCCGCACACGCTGCTGAGTCTGCTGACGTGCGCCAGGGCCGAGGACGGCTATACGTGCTGCTTCTACGACCGATGGGCAGAGTGGGGGCTATCATGCTCTCGTTTACTATGTAGGTAAATAATTCTGCCGTCGGCGTTTCAGCTCCACCAACAGTGAGCCTTCGGGAGAGTGCCAAGGAAGGGCAACCGTCCGTCTTGCGTTGCGTCGAGCTACCGTTGCGGCGACGTAGTACCTGCTGTTCCAGCACACAGAGTGCTGAAATTCAACCAATCTCCAACGGAAGTAGCTCGTTTGCAAGTCAACAGTGTATTCTGTACAATGCGCGTTGTTTAGCTTCAAATTGCTCGACTACAGTATCCAATTGGACACATCTCGTCTATCGAACTATACGGAATTGCAGGTTCGTCATTGGTGGAACGGAGTTCAGGTTTCTTAGGCAGCGATGATCCAGACTTAAAATTGAGAAGAAGTGAAGAGTCAACAACGCAGAAAATACCATTCTAAGAAAATCTTGTCGTTATCGAAAGCAGTTGTCGTTCCCAGAGCGAGAACGAGGCCAATTAAGTTACCGATTTTTCCCAAGTTATCAGACGTTTCCCATTTTCTGCCTATCAGAACAATGCTTGCCCAAATGTTTACAACGTCGGTAATGAAGCGGCCGAGCGCTACCAAATGTAAAAGGACGCAAGAAAATTCGTTCACGATTTCTAGAGTTATGGTCCAAAAAGTAATTTGGGGCGAAAGACTACCGTTCAACTACAGCTCCCCGAAATCGGCATTGACATTGGAAAGTTTCTACCCCATTGGCTAGCTATTGGACGTTAAACATGATTGTGTTGCTTTGGAGCCGATTGGTTCACGCTTTTCTAGGGAAAACCTGCCCATGACGCAACGTACTGCATTTCAGTTCTAAATATTCCGCGTTATTTTGAGCTGAGAGCAAACTCTTTCGACGTAGTTTGGGTTCGACTATCGGAGTGAGTTGGCGATTCGAATACTTGGACAATCCGTTAGAGCAGCGTTACGTTTCGAGAAATATCCAGCAATTTTGATTCGAACGGAAGTGGTACAGTAAGACGCGCGCCAACGTGAATTGTTGAGTGCATTGCCTAGCGTACTGTAGCCAACAATTTGGAATGTCCGTTCTCGCGCCAATTCCGTTGGTACCAATTTGACCAAAATGGGTAGTTGCACGCGCTACACGGGGACAGACGGAGAGCGAAAGAGGAGCGGGATGTCTTTGCATGACGAGAAGCAAACAATCAGGACAATGACGCGACGCGGCAACACTACGGATCACCACTTGTTTACATCCTTACGGGCTCGTTCACACGTCGTCGTCCCCTTCTCCTTGAGCCTGCTCAGTGCAGTTGCCGCTTCCGAAGCGCGATGAATGAATGAATGAATGATGCGATGACCAAAACGCGATGAAAACTGCAGATTTTGGTTTGTTCTTGGCACTCGTGCGTTGCAGAGCGGCGGTCTTGACATCGCTGAAGAGGTCACTGCAAGCCAACATCAAATCATGCTCACAATTAACCTGTACCGGGTGTCCCAAAAAAAAGTGAACCCTTTTTCTCCGGCTTATAACTCACTACTGCGACTACCAATCTCAACCAAATTTTACACGCATATACCCTATAAAGTTCTCATTTGGTGTACCAAACTTTGTTCGCATAGTCCTGATACAACCAGAGTTACAGTCGGTTTAGTGAGTGACATCCAAAAACATTCTCACCCACGCAGTCTCGTGCTTTCAAACGAATAATTGCAACCGAATATCACTCAGATCAATGGGAGAAGTCGGCAAAATCCTGCTCATTAAATTTGGCCATTATGTGCCTACATTTGGCTATAATAACACCCTTAAATCTATCACGAAACGAATCACTCTTACTTCTTTCAAGAATTCTCTGTGAAATCATGTTGCGCGTGGATAATCCCAGGCGTGGCAAATTATATACCTCTGAAGCATCCAGCGGTATAAATATGATACTTTGGTTCTGTTTTGACCGTTTTGTGAAAACTGTGTGTTACAAACAACCGTAGAACGGTTATCGTCAGGATGCGTCTTCTTACACTAACTGCACCCAGAACAAAGAGAAATTTGAGCGTGAATGATTTATACGAGCGTAACTCAAGCTAGTCTTAATCGATTGACCTAAAATTTGACACACTTGTCAACAGCTCATCAAGGTATATGTGTGCAAAGTTTGGTCCAGATTCATGCACAGAAGCGCAAGTTATGAGCGGGAGAAAAAGGGTTTACTTTTTTTTGGGACACCCGGTAGTTTTGCGCTAGATTCCAGTGTCTTTTTTTCGCCGCGCCCCAGCGCGGCGAGTATATATACGGACGCTATTGTCTGTTCGTTTGTCCGTCCGTGTGTGTGTGTGTGTGTGTGTGTCTGTGTCACAAAACTAGGCATGACGGTTAGTGCCACCCAATGGAGTCGAATGCGCTGAGTAACGTGCCGTTGTCCGTTTCTGTTGCTAATTTCCCTATTTCGAGATATTTACAATTAAAATACGAAAATGTCAAAAATGACACTTTTATTTACAAGTCGTATCGAGAAAGTTTTTGCTGAAATGGAAAGGGCACAAGACGCGATGAATTTGTGACATAGTTTCGGATTTTGGAATTCACCAAATTAGGGATATTTTCAAGGTTTTTGTCAAAATTCCCAAATTTCGAACAATTCAAACAGCTTATATTTCAAAACTTCTTTGCACCGATGTATCGAGCATAGTCTGCCAACTATTTAGCAAATAGTTTCAGCAATTATAATTAACGCAATTTAGGATATTTTTAAGGATTTTGTTAAAATCCCCAAATTTCGACAATTTCAAACAGCTTAAATTTCAAATTTTCTTTTCACGGATGTGTCGACCATAGTCTGCCAAGTATTTATCAAATAGTTTCAGATTTTATAATTAACAAAATTAAGGGTATTTTCAAGGTTTTTATCAAAAGTCCCAAATTTTGACAAATTCAAACAGCTTAAATTTCAAAGTTTCTTTGCACGGATGTATCGAGCATAGTCTGCCAAGTATTTAGCAAATAGTTTCAGCGAATATAATTAACGAAATTTAGGATATTTTTAAGGATTTTGTTAAAATCCACAAATTTCGACAATTTCAAACAGTTTAAATTTAAAAATTTCTTTTCACGGATGTGTCGAGCATAGTCTGCCAAGTATTTATCAAATAGTTTCAGATTTTATAATTAACAAAATTAGGGATATTTTCAAGGTTTTTGTCAAAATTGCCAAATATACACAAATTCAAACAGCTTAAATTTCAAAGTTTCTTTGCACGGATGTATCGAGCATAGTCTGCCAAGTATTTAGCAAATAGTTTCAGCGAATATAATTAACGAAATTTAGGATATTTTTAAGGTTTTTGTTAAAATCCACAAATTTCGACAATTTCAAACAGCTTAAATTTTAAATTTTCTTTTCACGGATGTGTCGAGCATGGTCTGCCAAGTATTTATCAAATAGTTTCAGATTTTATAATTAACAAAATTAGGGATATTTCAAAGTTTTTGTCGAAATTATCAAATTATGACAATTTTAAACAGCTTAAATTTCACAATGTCTTTGCGTTGATGCATTGGGCATAGTCTGTCAAGTATTTGGCAAATAGTTTCTGATTTTATAATTGAAGAATTTAGGTATATTTTTTTTAGAATTCCTAAATTTCGACAATTTCAAGCAGCTTAAATTTTAACATATCTTTGTGCACTAAGCCTAAAAGAATAGGGCGTCGTCCCATTTATATCCTTTTCAATAGGGCGTCGTCCCATTTATACCCTTTTCAATAGGGCGTCGTCTCATTTAGACACTTTTATTGCACTGTGTGCCTGCGGCGAATTTCTCTGATCCATTTATGGATCAGTTGCCACAATTATAAGCGCAAAGTGTGCCTGCGGCGAACCTTCTGATCCATATGTGGATCAGGTACCACGAACAAAGACCAATTGCGGCGAAACCCCACCAAATTGTCGACTAAATGTCTAGCGGCACTTCACTGTCCAGTGCACATTATCGCGCACACGCTCTCAAGTTTACACTGATGCCAACGTGGTGCCACAGTTTTTAGACAAAGCTTGTTGGCACTCCTCCCCTCCAAAAGGGAGGAGTGCTATAGTGATGGTGCGGATTCTGTGTAAATTCAAACGCTCATAAGTCGGGCTAGAGTTGGCCGATCGGGGCGAATTTTTTTTTATTCGATATGTCTCGGAAATGCGCAGTGTGCATCGAAGGTCTCGACTTCCGTCCGGGACCCGATTTTTGGCAAGTTGCCAAAAACCCGATTTTTTGGCCTCTGACGAACTTTGGACGCTTAGAATAGTGTTCTGGTAGAACGTAGCGAGACGAGCTTTGGACAAAATATGTAAAAGACATTGGGCTATCCGATGGTAGGGAGGCCATTGGGCTGGGTCTGGTCCTGCCCGAGCCGGGTAGCAAAAACCGGGTTTTTCGACCCAAAAGTAGGGTTCGCGGCGACAGTTGTAAGTGTTTCTTACTTAGAGTAAATTGCACGTTTTTTTGTCAACTAAGAGACCTCAGATAGATGAACCCGAATCCGCCTTCCGAAATTCGACCAGGTGTGCCCCGGACCGGGAAATACGGTACAAAGTTGGGTCCTGGGCTTTTGGGTAAAACTTCGGGTAGGCATAACTTTTGACAGCGTGCTCATATCGAGGTGGGATAAACACCATTCGATAGACCTCGGCGAGCTCTACAACTTTGTAGTGGGTCAATTCTCTCGAAGCTGCCGATTTTTTGGTGAAAATTGGAAAAAACGGTTTTTGGAGCAAAATTCAAAAGTTCTGCGTTTCTCATTTTTCGCTGTGTGGATCGATTTCGATGATAGTTGGTGACTTTTTAGTACTTATAAATATCTTTCGGGGAATAGAAGAAGAGCTCTGAGCGCGGTCATTTTTTTGGGTGAAAAATCAAATTTTTTGACTAATTTTCGGTATTTCAGTGCAAAGTGGGGTCAGTTGAGATATTTTGGTGTCAGTTGGACTTTCACGTGATAGAGCATCAAAAGATACGTTGTTTTTGTTCTAAGCACTTTTTTGTCCGACGCGTATTTTGGCGGGAAATTTGAATTCAAAATTTGGCTGCCGCATTTGTCCGGGGCACCTACCGTGTACGTACTCGATTCCGGCTTTTCGGTGATGCTGATCACGAATTTGGCGTTGTCTTTTCGTTTTGAGATGTGTAGGGCCATTTTTGAAGAATTTGCTTGCCACCATACGTGCCCTCAAGTGGAAAACCTGGTTGCGTCAGTTCAGCCTGAGCTGAAGCTAGGTGTGTTGTATGTCAAATGTGGGGTATTGGTGGGTCACAATTCCGAATTTGCTATTAATTTTGCAATCAGAATGGCCACTAAGATTCACTGACGTGTCTCGTTTATGAATGGGCAACATGATTCAACTCCCAAAATTCTTCTGAAAGAGGGGAGGAGTGCCCCGAGGGGCTCTGCCCCCGTCTACTAATCTTGTTTAAATTTAGTCTGAAAAGATGATTTGCTTGGTGTAAAGAATTAAACCCGAGCGATACCAATGTTGCGTAGCAAGACCACTCCAAAAAGTGTAGTCGCGAGGAGAGTCAAAGACGCTGCACGAAACCGGAAAAGGCCTTGCTACAATCTCAGTATAAATTCAAAGCTCAAAACCACTCCGCTTTTTTCGCCCGGCCTCAGCCGGGCGAACCCCTACGAGAGCTTTTCGTGCGTTCGTTCGTTCGTTCGTTCGTTCGTTCGTCACGCTCTCATATCTCGGCGTTGGAACGTCGTAGGAAGGCGATCTTGGGCTCTACGGAAAGGTCTCGACTTACTGGTAATGTACCTCGAGAGATCGGCATTCAAAAGTTTGAATTGCGCGCGCTACAGTAACCCGAAGGCCAAAACGGAAAACGGCTCTAACTCGCCCGTCTTACGTCGTAGAGCGGCGTGCGATAGGTCAACTGAAAGGTCTCGACGTGCGCTTTCGCTTGGCATAAAAAGTCTTAATTACGCAGACACGCAACACGAAAAGCGACATTCTCGCATTTTTAACGCAGAAATCGCTCTAACTAGCTCAGCGTGCGTCGTACGGAAGCGATCTTGGGTTGGTTGGATAGCTCTCGACTCACTGATCATTTGTTCTTCTATTGGTCGAAACTCAAAAGTTTGCATTTCGGGAGCTACAGTAACCAAAAGGTTAAAACGAAAAACTTATCTAGCTCGCTCGTCTTCCGTCATAGAGAGACGATCTTGAGTTCCTTGAATAGGTTTCGGTACACTGACAATTCCGTTAAGAGAAGTCGAAATTCAAAAGTTTGAATTGCGCGCGCTACAGTAACCCGAAGGTCCAAAACGCAAAACGGCTCTAAAATGCTCGTCTTACGTCGTAAAGCGACGTGCGATAGGTCAACTAAAAGGTCTCGACGTGCTCTTTCACTTGGCGTAAAAATTTTGTTAATTACGCAACACGCACCACGAAAAGCGACATTCTCGCGTTTTTAGCATATAAATCGCTCTAACTCGCTCAGCGTGCGTCGTAGAGAGACGATCTTGAGTTGCTGGATAGCTCTTGACTCACTGATCATTTGTCCCTCTATTGGTCGAAACTCAAAAGTTTGAATATCGCGAGCTACAGTAACCCAAAGGTTCAAACAGCAAATGGGCCCTAACTCGCTCGTCTTACGTTGTAGAGCGGCATTCGTTCGACAGTTTGAAAGCCTTCGTGGAGGCAGTTGTTGAGCGGTCATTCCTAAAGAAATACTTTTGTTTTTTTAAACCCTTGACTTACGAACAGCTTTGTCTGCTCAAAAAATTAATCCCGGGCGATCCCAATGTTGCCCTGCAACAACCGCTCAGAAATGGGTGTGTCTTGCTCAAAAAAATAATCCCGGGCGATCCCAATGTTGCCCTGCAAGAACCTCTCAGAAAGGACCGTGTCAGAAGTAGCGCATGAATAGTGGACTCCGGGCGGGCGCGCGTGATATCGGAAAGGCTTGGAAATACTAAACAAAAGTATCCACTCTTTTACTCTTCCACTTTAAAACACTCACAAACCACTCTGTATTAATAAAACAACTCAACTTTTTTAAAACAGCTTGTTACAAGTGATACGTGACACTCCTTGAGTGTCAGATAGGCACTCCGCGTGATTGTTTTAGCAGACGGGGGCACAGAAATTCCAATAAGTGTTGCATTCCCGTTAAATTTGTTTGTTCCCAATTGTTTCAGCGTAGAACTAGGGTCTATAGCCCGGGGTGGGCCTAAGCAGATGCCATAACACTTAGAGGTCGATGTGGCGCAAGTGACGCATTGGAGCAAGCTGTACTGACGACGATGAGCGCAGGCTGCACTGACCGCTGACTGTCTATAGCCACTCACAATGTAGAGTGCCAGCGGCGCCCCAATTATACAGGCGCGCCTTATCTACGCTACACAGCGGGGGCTCCCCCGCTGGGGTGGACGGCGTCGGTGCTACAGTACGATGCTCTTATAACTCGGTTCGATTGCGCGTGCGTAGACGCCTTTCTCCGCGCGTCTTATATGGACGGCGTACTGCAGGCGCAGCAAAATCAATGGCGGACGGTATTTTCGGAATTTCGCGAAATTTTACAGAGCAGTGAGTATTCAGCCAAAATCAGGCTAAATACACCGCAAATCGCCAAACAAACGACGGATTCGCGTTCTGCGGCGTCAGAAAGCCCAGACACAAGTCACTCAACTGTCAACGCAATTTTGAAATTTTGACCCGGGACCCAATTTTTGGCCGGCCGGGTGCCGAAAGCAGGGTAAAGGCGTCCAAAATCGCAAAACAAACACCGGATTCGTGTTCAGCGTCGTCGGACACCCCCGAAACAAGTGAAAACACATATTCGAAAATTTGACCCCGGGATTCAAAAATTCGGCGCGGCCGGGGTGCGGTACCTCAAAATGGTCAAGCCACTTCGTCTAGACCAACTTTTGACGCTGAACACGTTGCAATGGTGAATTTGCCGCTAAAAGCACGCCTTCCGGCCCAAAAATCCATTCAAAGTCGAAAATCCGAATTTTCCGCTCAAGACCCGGGACTTTTGTCACCGCGGATCTCCCGAACGGCAAGACCGATCTCGGCGGTTTTGGTCTTGATCGAAAGGTCATAGCAGGCTCTAAGTCAGAAAGAAGAGTTTGCGAGGATCCACCGTCGCAAACTCGAGTTATGATTTTTTAAAGGTCGGGAAAAAATTTTTAATTTTGAATTTTCTACCGTACTCCCGCGTCGGACCACCTAGGGAGCCCGTTTGGGAAATTAATGGTAGAGGACCCAAAGGCCTACAACATATCCAAAAATCACCAAATTCGATC
>JASAMZ010001436.1:0-10584 GCA_030248115.1 Linhomoeus sp. GSCO2_2 | reverse complement strand
TTGCTCACCGTTTTCCGGCAAGAATCCGGGCGAAGCTAATATATTCCACGCGGGCGCTATGAGCGGCACACACTCGAGTGGAGCCCTCTCTAGTAGCGGTGGGTGGTTTTGTTGGGGGGTGTTTACAGCGTGATACTGTATTTTCTCCAATAAGACCTCCTCTCTCGCGTGCCATAATGAACGTCGAGGGTGAACTTTGGGGGGTGGGGGGGGGGGCTTATTTGAGGGAGCTTCTGTATGATTGCCTGCGCTCCGCAGTTGAGGCTGCCCCCCCCCCCCCCTCCCACCCCCTGACTCTTCCCCCCCCCCTCCTTTTCCACCCCCTCCCCCCCCCCCCATTACCATCCTCCCCAATGTCCCCCACTCCCTCATGTTTTGATTTGGGGGGTGACTATCCGTTTCCACACCCCCCCCCCCCCCCCATTTTAGGTCAGCAGACCTCCCCCTCGCGACAAGGAAATGCCTGAGGCCATTCTACAAGGGCAGGGATCGCCTCCCCTCAGCCCCCACGCCTTGCATGGATTTGGAAAGGCCACTGAGTGGGTTTTCTTTGGTAATTTGTGTTAAAATTGAGGCAAAATTGAGGTAAATTGTAGAGATTTGTGTTGTAGCAGCGACGGCGGCCCCGCCCCTCCCTCGTCGAGAGATTTGCAAATTGAATATTGGTCGCTGGGAGCGCAGAGTGGGTAGAAATTTGAAAATGTCTAATTTTTGTTATTGTGAATTGGAAATTGGTGATGTAGAATCGTTCAAATTGCGCCACAATCAGACGCCATTACCAAGTTAATGCTACGTCATAATTTGAATAGTAAACATTTCATAATGTTTGCAATATTTACGATTTCGAACATTTTTCAATTTGTACAATAATTTTTTCGCCGCGCCTCAGCGCGGCGAGGTGTATATATACGGATGACAATGTGTGTGTGTGTGTGTGTCTGTCTGTCCGCGCATCGAAGTAAGATATGTGACATATGTGGTCAAGTAGAGTCAAGGTCGCTGAGTACGGATCCAGTGTCCGTTCCTGTTGCTAATTTCGCATTTTCGAGATATTCGCAATTAAAATTCCAAAATGTCGAAAATCGACTTTTTCGCCTGATGAGCTAGCGGCGAAATTTCTTCAGAAATGGAAAGAGCATAGACCGCGGATAATTTGTAACACAAAGGAATTTTTTTTGCAAATGTGGAATTTAATAGAAATACACGATTATTTGTCAGAATTCCATAAATTGACACAAATAGAACGTCATTTATTGACGAATATGAATGCAGAAATGGATAGGTCGTACGCCAATAAGAATTTGTGACATGGTTTTACAGTTTTGAAAAATTGCAATTTAGAGATATTAACAATCAAAATACGAAAATGTCGAAAATCGACTTTTTCACTGGATTAGCTAGCGACAAAATTTCTTCAGAAATGGAAAGAGCATAGACCGCGGATCATTTGTAACACAAAGGAAATTTTTTGCAAAAGTGGAATTCAATAGAAATACACGATTATTTATCAAAATTCCACAAATTGACACAAATAGAACGTCATTTATTGACGAATGTGAATGCAGAAATGGATAGGTCGTACGCTAATAAGAATTTGAGACATGGTTTTACAGTTTCGAACAATTGCAAATTAGGGATCTTTACAATTAAAATACGAATATGTCGAAAATCGGTTTTTTCACCTGATGAACTAGCGACGAAATTCTTCAGAAATGGCAAGCGCATAGACAACGGATAATTAGTATAACAAGAGAAAATCCTTGCTAATGTTAAATTTGATAGAAATTTAAAAATTTCGATAGAAATACCAAAATTCCATAATTGCCAAGACTGTTGTTCATTGATGAATGCCAACGCAGAAATACGTACAAATCAAACGGAATTCCTGGTAGAGAACGACTGCACCAACATTTGGCAAGTTCGATGTGGCGTATTCACGCAGGTATAAAACTTCAGATGAACGGCGTCGTATCATGCCGATATCATATAGCGAACGCGGCGATATCACTGAGCTTTAGATCAGCTGTAGAGATAACCGTATCGTGTGAATGGCTGCACTTGATTTGCGGCACACGTTCTCAAGATACCTTCTCTAGATATGGCTAATGGTGTGTGTAAAGTTCACTATACTGTTCACCAAGGTTTGGCAGACACATTGTATAGGTTGAACTTTTTACACACACAGCTTGTTGATATTTTGCTGTGTGTGCAATATTTTTCACTTCTAAGATTTTTGTAATTTTACGCTTCGCACTTTTACACTTCGCAATTTTCCAGTTTTTCAATTTTCGCAATTCAATTTTCCAGTTTTTCATTTTCAAGTTTTTCGCAAGGTTACAATATTTTTTCTCTTTTGCACAATTCTCCCCGTTTTCAGGCGTCTCCGCGGCCCAACCGACGCCGGGTCTACGGCCCCACTCTTCCACCGTCATAGGGGCCCCTTCCAGTGGTGTACAGGGTGGGGGCACCCCTCTGGAGGGGGGTTCCTCCGGCTCAGCGGGGGGTGGGACCCTATCAGTTGGGACGGGGTCCGAGAAAGGGGGCGCTACCCCATCGCCCTATGGGTGGGGTGTTGTAAAGTTTCTTTTAGAATTGTGACAATTTGATGCGAAATTGTATAATTGCAATTTCGGAATTAGATTTAGCCTTCAGTTCACAATAGAATTTTTGAATTTATGCATGGTTTTCTTAGTCGTAAACCAGAATAGATGTGATAATTTAGCGCGAATAACGGCTCGAAATTTGAAGCGTTTGCACTATAGGGTGCAATTTGAATGAGGGATTTTCAACACAATTTGACGCTAACTGTTTCACCATGATTTTGATTTTTTTGTTTTTCCAAATTTCCAGAAAGCGCGGCGAGACCCCCACCTCGACCGGTGGCGGCCCCTGTCGGAGCACGCTGAAAACCGCCTTCCGCTCTCTCTCCGTTAGCAAAGTGCAAAATCTGATGGGTATTCTGAGTGGGGAATCCAACGTGCCTACAGGGTTGACCCTGCAGTTTGTCAAGGAGAAGAGGAAGGATAAGAGTGGGTATATTTTGTGTTAAAAATTTGAGAAAAACTTGGCTAATTGAATGGACCCAGTAGTCGAAAATTGCACTAAATGGTATAGTTTTGCAGGAGTTAAAGACTGGAAACTGGAATGAAATTGCTAGTCTGTTGTTGTGTGAAGCTGAAAATGTTACAGTTTTGAAGTCGATACCTGGTTCAATTCTAATATGAATTTGGCAAGCCGGGAATTCGGCATGAAAATCAAGACCAGGCAAGTCGTCCGGGGGACGCAGTATACTCCACAAATTTGAACTCCTACGCACGATGACTCATCTGCTGTTGTGGCCTCCCGACACTCTCGATCGCCAAAGTAATGCCGAATTCGTGATCTACATCCCAGAATACCCCAGAATCAACATACAACACCCTAACTTCCTATGGACTAGCAGAAACGAAATTCAGCAGTCGGGGGACGGTAGCATGCGATTTCGTCATAGATACGTTCAAACATCATCTAAACGCTAAACGAATGCCAAATTCGTAATCAGCGCCCCCGAAAACCCCGAAATCGAGCATAATATTGGCAAAGTCGATCCAACAGCCAAAATTCAAACCGACGCGGCAGGGATACTGTAATTCTGCAAATTTGTCAAAAATACTTTTCTGGGCCAGATTTAAGCGCAGAATCGTTTGAAACCACTTTTGGAACGATTCGGCAACGCATTCGAGCGCTATAGACGCCGAAATGCGAAAATCGCAATTTTCGACCCCGGAGTCAAAAAAGTCGCAGTGTAAGAAAGTTTTTTGTGCTTCGCCCGATTTTCTCCGTTCATGGCTCATTCGATAGAGGACATCTGGGAAGGAGCAACAAGAGTGGTCTCGCCGCTCTAGCTGCTACCTAGCTCGCACAGCAGCCCGTCAAAGTCGACCCGGGGCCAAAAATCGCGAATTTTTTTAATTTGGCGCCAAAATGGGTCCCGCAGCGATCCAATTCATTTTTTCCACCCTCGGCCCTATCGAGTACTACAACATATCAAAAGATAGTATATACCATTATATGCAACTTTTTCGAGTTCTACCTTGTTTAACCCTTTCCAGTACTTTGAAAATTTAAATTTTTGAATTTCCCGCCAACGGGGTCCCGGAGCGTGACCCCGTTTGGTGTCCACCCTGCCCACTTACTAGGCCTACCCAACGCAAAAGACCGTTTGCAAATCGGCCGCTTCACGCGCGAACCCCATCCGATCCAAATTACTGCGTTTCGCGCACAAACGCTATATACTCCACACTTTTTTGTGGAGTATAAAAAATGTCTCGTGCTATACTAACCGGTTTTCTGAACTTTCTTTTCTAGGAAGTTTTTAAAAACGTTTCCAGATTGCGGACAGTAATACGTCAACACGTTGCTGAAAATTTTAAAATCGATTAGTTTTTTAAATGAACACTACACATTATTTCAGTGCTCCAAAAACTCGGAATGAAAAACAAGGAAAAGTCGGCCGAGTCGGACCTAATTCGACAGCAGACCATCCAGAACGTCACTCGACTCGTCTGCAACAGTCGCCATTCCACCATCCGAGGTGTGGGATACTGTAGTTTGGGTATTTTTGAAAATGTGTAGCTTTAATGGTGCTTGTAGGATGATCTTTGCGTAATGTTGTGTCATATTGTATTGTATTGTGTTGTATTGTGTTGTGTTGTATTGTATTATGTTGCATTGTATTGTATTGTATTGTATGGTGTTATATTTATCAGTATTTGCACAAGTTCAGTGATCGCTTCAGTACTGCAGTTATACTTTGTTTGTAGTATAGCACGGTATGTATAGTATAGTGCAGTGCATTCTATCAGTGGTATTTGTCTGTCGACACACGTTATACTGTACCTCCACCTTTTGCACTCTCCTACTGTGTAGCATACATTGTCAAAGTAAAATTCAAAATTTAAATTCCCCGCTTACAGTATCCGTGGACGGCGTCGAGTGGTCCAACGTCAAGTTCTTCCAAGTGACCTCCCAGTGGCAGACGCACGTGAAGCAGTTCCCGCTATTGTTGATTCCCAATACTACGAATACTATAAATAGTAGTGCGAATACTACGAACACTATAAGCCATCCGCAGCAAGCGCAGCAGTCGAGCTCGGATTGAGGGATTGTGTGGATTGTGGAGAACAATTGATTTTGGGGGTGAAGATTGCGAAAAAAGTCGATTTTTGTCAAATTGATTTTGTGGAGATCAGTGATATATCGATTTTTTCGCCGCGCCTCAGCGCGGCGAGGTGTATATATACGGATGACAATGTCTGTCTGTCTGTGTGTGTGTGTGTCCGTCCGTGGCACCGAAGTAAGATATGTGGCATATGTGGTCAAGTAGAGTCGAGGTCGCTGAGTACGGATCCGATGTCCGTTTGTGTTGCTAATTTCGCATTTTCGAGATATTCGCAATTAAAATTCCAAAATGTCGAAAATCGACTTTTTTGCCTGATGAGCTAGAATTGAAATTTCTTCAGAAATGGAAAGGGCGTAGACAGAGGATAATTTGTAACACAAAAGAAATTTTTGTAAATGTGGAATTTAATAGAAATACGCGATTATTTGTCAAAATTACGCAAATTGACAAAAATAGAACGTCATTTATTGACGAATTTGAATGCAGAAATAGTAAGGCCGTATGTCAATAAGAATTTGTGACATAGTTTACCAGTTTTCGTAAATTGCCATTTCGAGATATTTAGAATTAAAATGAAAATGTCAAAATCGACATTTTCGTTTGATGGGCTAGCGGCGACTTTTCTTCGGAAATGGAAAGGGCATAGACAGCGGATAATTTGTAACACAACAGAAATTTTTTGCAAATGTGGAATTTAGTAGAATTACGCGATTATTTGTCAAAAATTCTCCAAATTAACAAAAATATAACGTCATTTATTGACGAATGTGAATGCAGAAATGGTAAGGTCGTAAGTCAATAAGAATTTGAGGCATCGCTTTACAGTTTTAATAAATTGCAATTTCGAGATATTTAGAATTAAATTAGCAAAGATGTCAAAATCGACATTTTCGTCTGATGGGCTAGCAGCGAAATCTCTTCAGAAATGGCAAGCGCAGAGACTGCGGATAATTAGTGGCATACAAGAAATTTTTGCGAGTACTAAATTTGACAGAAATGTCAAGATGTTATAAATCGCCAAAGGGTTTGGTTTTCCATGAATGTTAACGTAGAAGTCGGACGCCAAGGGAATTCCTGATGAAGAACGACCGGACCACACTGTTGGCAAGTTTTTTGTTGGATGTGACAGTTTCACACGGTAGGAAACATCAGATAAACGGCGTCGTATCATGCCGATAACATATAGCGAAAGCGGCGATATCACTGAGCTTTAGATCAGCTGTACAGACAACCGTATCGTGGGGATAGCTGCACTTGCTATAAGGTACACGTTCTCAAGACACTTTCTCCAGATGCGGCTAACGATGCGCACAAAGTTCACTATACTGCTCACCAAGATTTGACAGACACAAAGTATAGGTTGAACTTTTTACACACACAGCTTGTTTCGCCGCCCCCCAGGGCGGCGAGTATATATGTTGCAGGCCATGGCCGTCTTCAGGCCATCGCCGTCTAGACGGCTTTGGCCTGGTCGGTCAGGCCGCGGCCGTCTAGACGGCGTTGGCCTGATGCGTCAGGCCATTGCCGTCTTCCGCTCGAAAAGACGGCCGTGGCCTGATGGACCAGGCCGTAGCCGTCTTTAAGAGTGTCAGCTGTTGCAAGCGCTTGCAGGGAAGGGGCACAGCAGGCCTAAGCAGGAGGTGAAGTAGATGGAGGAGTGTTTATTCCACTTGCAGTTTGCACTAAAACTCGGCCGGCGTCGCGCCTGGCGGGTCTCAACTGAGGCTTAGCGCGACCACCAACTTCAGGGCGCGCTCCGCGCGCCCTGAAGTCGGTCACCGGTCGCGTTAAGCCTAAGCTTCGACCCGCCAGACTGCCCCGCCGACTGACTCTTGTGCATTGTGGGCGCAGAGCGAGCCTAAGCATAGCCTAAACTGGAAGGAATACACTACCTATGTCGGAAACTAACAGAGAAGGGAAAAGACGGCCATGGCCTGGCGCAGCAGGCCGTGGCCGTCTAGACGGCTGTTGCCTGACGCATCAGGCCACGGCCGTCTTCTGCTCGAAAAGACGGCCGCCCGGCCAGCCGTCTCGGCGATGGCCTAAACGACCAGGCCAAAGCCGTCTAGACGGCGATGGCCTGAAGACGGCCATGGCCTGTGACATATATACGGACGCTATTGTCTGTTCGTGTGTGTTTCTGTGGGTGTGTGTGTGTCACAAAACTAGACATGACGGTTAGTGCCACCCGATGGAGTCGAATGCGCTGAGTAACGTGCCGTTGTCCGTTTCTGTTGCTAATTTCGCTATTTCGAGATATTTGCAATTAAAATATGAAAATGTCAAAAATGACACTTTTATTTACAGGTCGTATCGAGAAAGTTTTTGCTGAAATGGAAAGGACATAAGACGCGATGAATTTGTGACATAGTTTCGGATTTTGGAATTCACGAAATTAGGGATATTTTTAAGGTTTTTGTCAAAATTCCCTAATTTCGACAAATTCAAACAGCTTAAATTGCAAAACTTCTTTGCACGGATGTATCGAGCATAGTCTGCCAAGTATTTAGCAAATGGTTTCAGCGAATATAATTAACAAAATTTGGGATATTTTTAAGGATTTTGTTAAAATCCACAAATTTCGACAATTTCAAACAGCCTAAATTTCAAAATTTCTTTTCGCGGATGCGTCGAGCATAGTCTGCCAAGTATTTATCAAATAGTTTCGGATTTTGGAATTCACGAAATTAGGGATATTTTCAAGGGTTTTATCAAAATTCCCAAATTTTGACAAATTCAAACAGCTTAAATTTCAAAACTTCTTTGCACGGATGTATCGAGCATAGTCTGCCAAGTATTTAGCAAATAGTTTCAGCGAATATAATTAACGAAATTTAGGATATTTTTAAGGATTTTGTTAAAATCCACTAATTTCGACAATTTCAAACAGCTTAAATTTCAAATTTTCTTTCCACGGATGTGTCGAGCATAGTCTGCCAAGTATTTATCAAATAGTTTTAGATTTTATAATTAACGAAATTAGGGATATTTTCAAGGTTTTTGTAAAAATTCCCAAATTATGACATTTTCAAACAACTAAAATTTCATAATGTCTTTGCGTTGATGCATTGGGCATAGTCTGTCAAGTATTTAGCAACTCGTTCTAAGTTTTATAATTAGCAAATTTTGGGATATTTTCAAGGTTTTTGTCAAAATTCCCAAATTATGACAATTTCAAGCAGCTTAAATTTCACAATGTCTTTGCGTTGATGCATTGGGCATAGTTTGTCAAGTATTTAGCAAATAGTTTCTGATTTTACAATTAACGAAATTTGGGATATTTTTTGCTAAGATCCTCAAATTTTGACAATTCCAAATAGCTCAAATTTCAAAATGTCTTTGCATAGTTGTGTCGGGCATAGTTTGCCAAGTGTTTAGCAAATAACTCTAGATATTATAATTAAAGAATTAAGGTATATTTTCAAGGTTTTTGTCAGAATTCCTAAATTTCGACAATTTCAAGCAGCTTAAATTTCAACATATCTTTGTGTGGATGCATCGAGCACTAAGCCCAAAAGAATAAGGCGTCGTCCCATTTATACCCTTTTCAATAGGGCGTCGTCCCATTTATACCCTTTTCAATAGGGCGTCGTCTCATTTGGACGCTTTTGTTGCACTGTGTGCCTGCGGCGAATTTCTCTGATCCATTTATGGATCAGTTGCCACAATTATAAGCGCAAAGTGTGCCTGCGGCGAATCTTCTGATCCATATGTGGATCAGGTACCACGAACAAATCCAAAACCAATTGCGGCTATACCCCACCAAATTGTCGACTAATTGTCTAGCGGCACTTCGCTATCCAGTGCACATTATCGCGCACACGCTCTCAAGTTTACACTGATGCCAACGTGGTGCCACAGTTTTTAGACAAAGCTTGTTGGCACTCCGCCGCTTGAAAAGCGAAGGAGTGCTATAGGAGCGGTAAAGCCTACAGTTAACATAACCAGAGCTAGCGCTCGCCACGAAGCACCTAGGGAGCCAAATTTTTTTTTAAAAGATAGCTTATGACGACGCGCAGCGTGCTCGGGGGGTGAAAAAATTTTGGCGGTGGAAGAATTTCGCGAAAATTAAAAAATTCGAATTTTTACTAAGTAAAAAACATCACCCCAGAACTTTCGCAAAAGTGGGCCGAATTTGGTGATTTTTGGATATGTTGTAGCCCTTTGGGTCCTCTAGGCGGCATCGCTGGAACGGGCTCCCTAGCTGGTCCGACGCGGGAGTACGGTAGAAAATTCAAAATTCAAAAATTTTTTCCGACATTTAAAAAATCGTAACTCGAGTTTGCCCCGGTGGATCCTCGCAAACTTTTCTTTCGGACTTAGAGCCTTCTATGACCTTGCGATCACCACCAAAACCGCCGAGATCGGTCTTGCCGTTCGGGAGATCCGCGGTGACAAATGTCACGGGTCCCGAGCGGAAAATCTGGATTTTCGACTTTGAGTGGATTTTTGGGCCGGAAAGCGTGCTTTTAGCGGCAAATTGACCATTGCAACGTGTTCAGCGTCAAAAGTTGGTCTAGACGAAGTGTCTTGACCATTTTGAGGTACCGTGTCCCGGCCGCGCCGATTTTTTGAATCCCGGGGTCAAATTTTTGAAATTGTGTTTTCACTTGTTTCGGGGGTTTCCGACGACGCTGAACACGAATCCGGTGTTTGTTTTGCGATTTTGGACGCCTTTACCCTGCTTTCGGCACCCGGCCGGCCAAAAATTGAGTCCCGGGGTCGAATTTTCAAAATTGTGCTAATGGTTGTTCCTTGGCTTTCTGACGCCGCAGAACGCGAATCCGTCGTTTGTTTGGCGATTTGCGGTGTATTTAAGCTCATTTTGGACGAATACTCACGCTCTGTAAAATTTCGCGAAATTCCGAAAAAAACCGTACGCCATTGATTTTGCTGCGCCTACAGTACGCCGTCCATATAAGACGCGCTGAGAAAGGCGTCTACGCACGCGCAATCGAACCGAGTTATATAGGAGCACCGTACTGTAGCCACGGACGCCCTCCACCCCAGTGGGGGAGCCCCCGCTGGGTAGCGTAGATAAGGCGCGCCTGTACAATTGGGGCGCCGCTGGCATTCTACATTGTGAGTGGCTATAGACAGTCAGCGGTCAGAACAGCCTGCGCTCATCGTCGTCAGTACAGCCTGCTGAACGCGTCACTCGCCACAGGCCTCTAAGTGTATGGCATTGCGCCCCACCGGCCTGAAAAAAATTGGGAACAAACAAATTTAACGGGAATGCAACACTTGTTGGAGTTTCTGTGCCCCCGTCTGCTAAAACAATCACGCGGAGTGCCTATCTGGCACTCAAGGAGTGTCACGTATCACTTGTTGACGAAAATGGCGAGAATTAGATCTTTTATTCACAAAAGTGAGAAGCGTTGGCACGAATGATAAGCAACACATTACCGTTTTGCGAAAAATTT
>JASAMZ010001435.1:0-17438 GCA_030248115.1 Linhomoeus sp. GSCO2_2 | reverse complement strand
GATGATGGAACCGCTGGGAGGGGGGCAGTCGTAGATGATCTTGGGCGGGGGCAAAGGCTTCTTGTTGGAGCCGAAATAGGCGTAGCCACCGTCCAGCACCGTCTTCACGCCCGACGAGCGCATCGCGACGTCTGAGCGACCTTCATAACTAGAGAAAGGCCGGCTGCCCACAACGGGGCGAACGGCAGACGCCGGCGAAAACTGCTGCTGCTGTTGACGCTTGTGAGCCCTCAGGTACTTCAGGTAATCATCGTCCGCCGGCGTCCCGCCCATAGCAGTAGTAGTAGTAGAAGTGGGGATCGCCGGCGGCGGCGGCGCCGGACGGCGATGGCTGCGAGCCGGCGCGCCTGTGCCAGACGCGGGGAAGGTAGACGGGCTGTTGTCGCTCCTCGATTCGGTGGTGGTGGCGCGGCTGCTGCTTAGGAGACGGGGGTCGGCAGCCGTCGAAGGGACTGCTGCCGCTGCCAGCGCCCCACCAGACGTTGAAGCGACTGGCGCCGTAGTCGGCGATAGCGGCCTCATTGGCGGCGGCCCAGTAGGGCGCACGTACACTGTCACCGTGGACTGACCTCCCCGCCCATTTGTAGGTGGCCTTAATGAGACACCAGTGTACAATGAGTAAAGGTGTTGGGCCACAAGCTCACAAGTTGCGTTTTCTGGGACCCTTCAATCAAACGACATGACAATATAAAGTGCGCGCACACGGATAGAGTGCTTCCGACAAAGCGACAGACGGGCATAGTCTTACAGCCAGTTGTACAGGGCACAGGTACGTGTTGGTGCTTCGTTTCAAGGAATATCCGCCGGGAAGTGACTCCACGTAAGGGCCGACTGAAAGAAAGAGAAAGCAATGGAGTAGCAAAGCCGACAGCAGAGTAGAAGGGAACGGAAGAAGGCGCGGACAGTGGACAGAGAAGCCAGAAGCAAGCGGCAGATCGTGGCGCAGGCAGGCATGCATCGTCGTCGTGACTCCAGTACCTGCCAAGGCTGCGCTCGAAGCGTCCTCCTCCTATGTCAGCGCTGTCGGCGAAGTCCTTCAGCGCGGCCACTCTCTAAAGTCACAACGGCCAATTAGAACGCGACAGCGCCAGTACAACGTCCAAACCCAACGACGAACGCAACCCAGCAGCGCAACGGAACCGTCAATGACGCTTGGGATGAGCGAGATAAGGCTACCAACAGTTGGACACTACCGTAATCCTGTTATCGTAACCACCCGGAGCCCGGACATAAAGTGACGTATTGAGTCAAGTGGTGGGTAGAAATGCAAGTCACCACGCGAAGTGGAAATTGATCTCCGCAACATTAGAGAGTCACCTGTTGATTCTGAGCTGGCTCGCGCCACGAAGACTGGAAAAGCTGGCCTTCGCGCGAAGAGGAAAGCGGGGACACTTCTGGCGCGTGGGTTTGAGAGGCGAACTCAGGGGCGCGGTATGGCGGCGGCGGCGTCCCGTGTCGCCGCGGTCGGCTGGCTGAGTGCGACCGCTGGAAGTGGTGACGATCGCCCTGCGGCGGGGCGGGACGCCAGCCGTGCGCCGGCGGCTGTCCCATCCCAAAGCTTCCTCCGGCTCCTCGGCCACCGTAGGCGCCCAACTGTCCAGCGCTGACGGCGTCGCGAGGCAGCCACCCCTGGCGCTGCCTCCATTGCTGCTGCTGCAGTAACTTCAGCTTGTCGTACTCGGCTTGGATGCTGCAAAGGCGGCCGCAAGCGACGTGTGAGGGGCAAGCGACGAGCGAATAGAAAGAAGTGGGCGGCAAGGGAAGGCGTCGTCCCTACCGGTCGTGCTCGGCCTGGGCGGCGGCTCTCGCCTTCTCTGTTTCGTCCACTCTCGAGGGGGAGACAGAATCCTTGGCTCGGCCGCTGCCCCACCTCAGCCAGCCCCTCAGCAGGCCACTGCCCGTCGACTTCCGCCGACCCTGCTTCTCGCGGTGCTGCTGACGGGTGCTCAGCCGAGGAAGCGAAGAGTCGTCCCCAGCCGCCGATTCTTCCACTCGCGGCCCAGGCGGAGACACCGTCAATCGACTCGACTCCAAATAGGACTTGAGCGCGTCCGACGAGTCTGCAACGGCACGTCAACTTGTAATAGCCACGACAACATCGACACGACGTTCGTGCCACAACTCATTCGACCCGGTAGTTGACTGGCAAAGACGAAGGTCGCCAAGAGTCTTACTGGAGTCCTCGAAGGATCTGTCGACGGCCTGTCGGAAGCTGTCGTTGGTGGGGCGCGAGCGCTGCACCTTCTTCGTGGGAGAAGGCCGCTGCTGCCGATGCTGATGGCGCTGTTCGTCTGGAGCCTCCTTCTCCTCCTCCTCCGCAGAGTCGCCCCTCGTCTGCTCCTTCTTCTCGGCGCCCACACTGTACGATCGGTGCTTGGCGGCGGAACCGGCCTCGTCGACACGGGACGTCCGAGGATGCTTTTCGGCTGAATGCACCATGACGGTAACCTATCCAGCGTGTGCAACTTCACAGTACCGAACATGATGTCAATGTGAAGCGCAGTCACAATTGGCGCCCTTTGCGTCCCTTTACAGTTGTTAGGCGCAAGCGAAGCAAAGGGCAGTTAAAAGCGGTGCTTACGAAGCGGGGAGTGGGCGGTAGCGGTCGCATGTCGAGGCACCGACGGAGGGAGGGTTCGGTGGCCGGTTGAGACGCCGTCGATTGCAACGTCGAAGTTCCCTTCTCGAGCGTTCTTCGCTGCCAACGATGGCGCTACAAGCAAGCGTCACCGACTCGACACGACCCAAATTTGACCGTTTGATTGCTGTTAATCGCGTTGGGTGCAAAAGCACGGTTAATATTAACCTTTTTGGCACTCCGCCGCTTGAAAAGCGAAGGAGTGCTATAGGAGCGGTAAAGCCCACAGTTAACACCAACAGGCCTGGCGCTCGCTACGAAGCACTTAGGGAGCCAAATTTTTTTTTAAAAGATAGCTTATGACGACGCGCAGCGTGCTCGGGGGGTGAAAAAATTTCGGCGGTGGAAGAATTTTGCGAAAATTCAAAAATTCAAATATTTGCTAAGTAAAAAAAAATATGCAGGCCATAACTGTCGCAAAAGTGGACCGAATTTGGTGACTTTTGGATATGTTGTAGCCCATTGGATGCTCTTCAGAGCAAAACCGGAACGGGCTCCCTAGGTGGTCCGACGCGGGAGTACGGTAGCAAATTCAAAATTTTAAGTTTTTTTCCGACCTTTAAAAAATCGTAACTCGGGCTTGCGACGGTGGATCCTCGCCAATTTAATTTCTGACCTGGACACTTATATTACCTTTCATTTGAGACCAAACCCGCCGAGATCGGTCTCGCCGTTCGTGAGCTACGCGGTCACAACGGTGCCGGGTCCCGAGCGGAAAATTCGGATTTTGGACTTTGAGTGGATTTTTGCGCTGGAAAGCGTGCCTTTAGCGGCAAATTGACCGTTGCATCGTGTTCCGCGTTAAAAGTTGGTCTAGACGAAGTGTCTTTACCATTTTGAGATACCGTATCCCGGCCGCGCCGAATTTTTGAATCCCGGGGTCAAATTTTCGAAATTGAGTTTTCACTTGTTTCGGGGGTTTTCGACGACGCCTAACACGAATCCGGTGTTTGTTTTGCGATTTGGGACGCCTTTATCCTGATTTCGGCACCCGGCCGGCCAAAAATTTGGTCCCGGGTCGAATTTTCAAAATTGTGTTGACAGTTGTGTCTGGGCTTTCTGATGCCGCAGAACGCGAATCCGTTGTTTGTTTGGCGATTTGCGGTGTATTCAGCCTGATTTTGGCCGAATACTCACGCTCTGTAAAATTTCGCGAAATTCCGAAAATACCGTCGGCCATTGATTTTGCAGCGCCTACAGTACGCCGTCCATATAATACGCGCTGAGAAAGGCGTCTACGCACGCGCAATCGAACCGAGTTATAGGAGCATCGTACTGTAGCACCGACGCCGTCCACCCCAGCGGGGGATCCCCCGCTGTGTAGCGTAGATAAGGCGCGCCTGTACAAATGGGGCGCCGCTGGCATTCTACATTGTGACAGTCAGCCAACGGTCAGTGTACAGCCTGCGCTCATCGTCGTCAGTACAGCCTGCTCGAACGCGTCACTTGCGCCACATCGACCTCTAAGTATTTGGCATCGGCTTAGGCCCACCCCGGGCTATAGACCCTAGTTTAGTTCTACACTGAAACGATTGGGAACAAACAAATTTAACGGGAATGCAACACTTGTTGGAGTTTCTGTGCCCCCGTCTGCTAAAACAATCACGCGGAGTGCCTATCTGACACTCAAGGAGTGTCACGTATCACTTGTCTGCCATGTAATGATTGGTGCTGGATAATGGGGGGGGGGGGGGGGGGCAAATGGATTGGCTAAGGAGACGGCATAACCTTCAAGCAGGGATAAGCGGCGCGCAACCAAGACAGCACCCACCGCTCGTGTGTCGCTGGTGTTTGATTCGTTGGAAGAGAGTGGATTGCACGAGTGGGTCGTTGGCCGTCATGACGCCCCGATGTCGCTTCTCCGAGAGTGAACGTCTGCCGGGAAGTTCTCTGGAGAAGTGGCCGTAGGAAGCCTCGGCTTCCTCGTCGGCGGCGGTCGAGCCGTCGATGTCGTCATAGACCGGCCTGAACGAAGAATTCAGAGGTCAATGGGCCCACAGTAACAGAACAGACGACGGAACACGAGCAACGTTTTCCAAGAAAAAAAAGCGCCGACCCACTCACACTGTGGATTTGAATCCGTTGGCGGGCATGTCGCGCTCCTCGTCGCTGCCCTGCGTCCTGATGGTGCTGTAGATGGCGTAGTCGCTCTGCGAGCCCAGGTTCTTCGAGGGACTTCGACCCCGCTGGTGCTGGTCGGCCGTCCCTCCTCCCCCTGCGTCCCCTTTGACCACGAGGGCGTAGTCGCCGTAGCCGGGAACCGTCATGTGGCGCAGCTGCTGCGTCGGCTCCTGGCTCCCCACCACTTCCACATCCACGCTCCCCCGCCCATGAAGGGCTTTGGGAGAAGGCAGGGGAGGTAGGGACTTCAAGTCCAGGTAGAGCGTCTCCTCCCCGTCGTCCGCCTTGACGGGCGAGACGGGTGAGGAGGAGGAGCGCAGCACCGTCAGACGAATGGAGGGCGCCTTGTTGCCCAGCGCGTGCATCGTCTGCTCGATCCGGCGCTTGGCCTGCTCGTTGCGCAGACCCGACAACTCCGCCTCGTTGATGCGCACCAGCTGGTCGTTGACTCTCAGTCGACCGTCCTGAATGACAATACTTACGTCTAATCCAGTACCTTCAGCCGTGTGTGCCCACATATTGTATTTCTTCTATTAATTCAAGGTAGAATTATGAAATTGGAACTAATTCCCCGGGAATCGCAATCGAATTACTAGGCCCAGATAATGATCCTTTCGACGCCATTACAACGGCAATTTTGAGAAGACTTTTCAAGCCATAGATACGTTCAAGAGCCCGAGAATCGACATTCAACTCGGCTGATTTGCGATTATTGAACGTTCGGTTACAAGCAGTCGCTCGACAGGATTCACGCTATACACTAATCGGCAGGCAGTATTTTGTTAAAATTCTTAATCCCTGATGGACTATTAGAGGGTAGACGGTATCGTCCGTACACGGTGTCACCTTCTTTAGACACGAACTCTAACAGTCGAACTCGACCTTGTGCGCCGCGCCGCCGTTCATGATGGTCTTGACGAAGATTCCGCAGTCCACCAGCTGCTGCTGTTGTTGTTGTCCAGCACCGTCGTCGTCGGCGCCATCTTTGGGCCGTCTGATCAGCTTCTTGCGTCCCTTGACGCTGAAGCCCAGGCCAGCGCTGCCGCTGTTGTTGAGGGCCACGTGGAAGGTGAGCAGCTGCTTGCTGTCGCCATCGGCGGGCGGCGGCGGCGACCCACACTCCTGGTCCTCGGACAGGGGACGCGGCAACTGTGCAGGACCCAGAGGGGAGGCGAGGCCGCCGGCGCCCCTCTTTGGCTCGGCGGCGTCGAAGCGCGAGATGAGCAGAGAGACGCCGTCGCCGGCCCGGAAGCGGCGCAGCAGCTGCACCACGGCCGACTGAGTCAGCGCACCCAGAGGCTGGCCGTTCAGCTCCAGAATGCGGTCGCCCGCCTTCAGCCGACCGTCCTCCTTCGCGGGACCCCGAGGCAGCACCGTCTTCACGTAGAAAGGCCTCTCGCCGGCGACGGAGGTGTCGCGACTGGTGACGGTGAAACCCAGGCCTTGCGAGTCTGAAATGCAGCACAGCCTTTCGCTCAACACACTCAAGGGAACCCTTATGACATCGAAACGAACAGTCACCACGTCTCCTCACCCTTCACAAGTTCGATCAGCATTCGGCGGCCGATCTGGCGCGTGTTGGCCTTCTGCAGCGCCGACTGAGGAGTTCCCATGGAAGTGGAAGGCTGCTGAGTCAGCGCCAGAGAGGGCGTCACCACTTCCCGCTTCCTGCCGATCAAGAATTCGACTCCTGCCTTGCTGCCAGCCTCCTCCATGTAGTACTCCGCTCTGCAAACAACCGACGCGCTGCCTATGGGTGGACGCACACAACGAACAATCGCCCACCGAATGAGAGACATTTGGTAGACGGGCCTTCCGCCTATGTCGAGAATCCTGTCGCCGACTTGTAGCTGGCCGTCGTCGGCGGCGCGTCCGCCCTCCAGGAAGCGAGTCACCAGCAGACATGTCAGCCTGGGAACGACAGTGGTGATGTGCTCGCAGATGACAACCTTCCCTTCCCTCACTTCGAATCACAGTGAGGTCGATTGCTATGCTTGCTATCCCACCTTCCGGTAGCCTCCTCGTACACGGGGTCGAATTCCACGCCCAGAGGCTCGTTGGTCGGACCCGAAACCACAATCTCCACCCTTCGCTCATCGTCGCTCCGAGAGGGCGACGTCTCCTCGTCCTTGTCGAATCTGCTGGCCGCTTCAAGCCACTTCTCGTTCAAGGCCGACTGCCGAGCGGCGTTGCGCACAAAGCTGGACGAGCCTTCGGGAGGGGAGGGCTTCTGTCTCGCCAGCGGGGTGGGAGCGGGGAAGGAGACGCCGTCGTTGCTGGGAATCGTGTCCAGACTCATTCTCTCCGAGTCGGCGCCGTTGTCGTCTCTCGCCCACCGCTTGTCGGTCACCAGGAGCCCATTGGAGGGCGCCAACGGGGGACGCCCGTTCTGCACCAGCAAGCCGGAACCTATAGTAAGGCTCACGTGAAGTTCGCGAGCACCAATGCATCGCCGGCAGAGTGTCGCTCACTGGGCGGCTGCTCCAGGCTGGTGATCTCGACCGCGTTCTCCGGGAGTCTGGTAGCCTGCTGCTGTCTGCGCCGACGAAAGGAAGAATCCGAAGAGGAGGCGCTGAAGTGCCCCGCGCTGTCCAGGTTGTTGTTGTTCAAGACAACATGGGGAGTGCCCTGCTGCTGCTGCCGGTTGAACAGAAGCGACGACGGCACCGCGTCGCGCTCGTCAAAGATGGCCAAGATCTGAAGAAGGGGAATGCGAGTTCCTCACAGGTGATTTATTTGGAGACGAGCGGTGCGCGTCGCTCGATGGTTCGAGTGGCGGCATGCGGACGGCCGGGACCTGATCCTTGTCTTCGCAGACGGCCAGCAGCTGGTCGTCCGGATCGAGAATGCCGCCGTCCGAGAGCGACTGAAGGCCGTGGACGCGCACCCAGCTGCCTTCCTGCTGAAACGAACGAAGGACGGAGAACACAACTGACCGTCACGTTATCGCTCGTCGTCTGCGCCGAGCACTTCAGCATGATGACGGGCGACGACGACAGCCGTAGTGGAAGGGAAGGGCGAGGTGGGCGAGAGAAGGGACGCCAAAAAGGCCGCCCACAAAGCCGGTCCGAAGCCGGCGACTGCTATACAAAGCGACGGTGGTCGGTCACGCGCCGCCAGAGGCGAAGGCGGAAATCGCTTGGAAAAACACTCCTTTCCTTTGCCGGCTCTGGCGGCCTAGCGGACGCCGAGTTGGGCAGGTTGGTTACTCAACAGAGTAGGCGCACCGGCGGCTGTAGCAGCGTGATGGGAAGATAACTGTAACTTGTCCAGCGGCATGGAAGCTAGCTAGCCGGGCCAGTCACACGACTTGAAAGCCCCTATTCACCGTCGCCGCCGCCAATGTTGGCGGCAACAATGGAATAAGCCGCTTTGCAAGCGGCCGCTCCTCTATCAAAGCGACGACAAGAGCAGAAGTGGTTGTAGTGTGGATGTGCGCGCCGGCGCACTGCCACTTCTCCTTAGCGTCGACTGGCATCAAAGACGCAGAGGGGCAATAAAACTGCGCCGAGAGACTATTAGGCGAGCAAGTATAGGGACAGCAAAGAAAGCGACAGGAGCAGCGCACAGTGCAGTGCAAGTAGACCAATTCCAGCTGCCGCTGCGGCAGGTGTGGAAGCGACAGACCAACTCACACGCGCACACACAAGTGCTCGCTCGCGTAACAGCCTCTTTCCCGCTACCGCAGGCAGCGATACAGCGAGAAAGATCGGCGCGCGAGATTCCACAAGTGGGGGACCTAGGAGGGAGTTGGAGAGAGAGCGAGGCCATTTCCCCTCTCAACACTCTAGCTGATGGTTGCGCAGCAGACCGTACCGTGGGTTCCTTCTCGCCTCACTGCCCTAGTTGACAGTGACCGACTGCTGCGCTGCCAGAAACAATGCCTGCTTGCACAGTGCAGACCAGAGCGAGGGATTGTCAAGTCTCGGCGCGCTTCTTTCCGCCTTGTTCTTCCTCCACGCATAGCGACAATGACTTGAATATGAGCCGGCCCCACTGCTCCGGCACTTAGAGTTGCTTTGAACGATGTAAGGAATGGATGATCCGATCAAAGACGACCCTGCCGTCGACAATGTCATTGGCTACAATCGTTCAATAGTCAATAGTAGTCAAATGAAGCAGACACAAGAATTGGGATTTTTGGAGGCCGGAGGTCAGCGGCCGAGGCCCAAGACTGTCTTGTCAGACTAGACGAAAGAGTAGCACAGGAAAGGCAATGAACAACGGCTTCTCTCTGGAGATGATACTCGGTAGTTCAAAACCATACAACCGCCCAAGGAGCCAAAGTGCTTTTGAATCGGTGTAGGTAGGGTAGGACCTACTCCGTCGTATTCTAGTAAATCATCCGTCGTCCCAACTAACAATGGGCGTTTTGTTTGTATAGGTTGCGACCTGCTACTGAGACAATTTGGTGGCGTCAGGCGTAGTATAAACGGAATTTCTGCCGGAATGTAGGCAGAATCAGTCATCACTCGTCACTAGCAAGCATAGAAAGAAGCAAAACAATCCCACGAGCAAACCTTGACGGTAATCTTCTTGTAGCGCTTCAGAGCTTCCTCCGTGAGCTGGCCAACGAGCATTCGGCCGTCGCCGCAGGGGATGATGAGACGAACGGCACCGAAGTTCACCGTCACTTTCATCGTGCAGTAGATCGTTGTCGTCGCATCAATTGTCCGCGTAACGAAGCACTACGCGTCGGGGTCGCCAAAAGCATAACCACATTCTCTGTACGGCGCGCTCATTTTGAATGTTTGAAGAAGGTTGTTGTACCAATGCAGAAAGGAGACAAAGAAAAGAAGAAGCTCGTTCGGAATTCCAATTCAGAAGCCAAGTCATTTCTCGAGTGTGTGGAACTGCAAACTACAAACACGATCACATCACGTAGGATTTTTCCATCTCGTTCCGCAGCACGGTCGACGTACAACTTTCTTCACAACGGGAACACAGCGAGAGCGCAATGGCTGGCTGGTCAACCAACGCAGGGATACCCCGACTAGAATTCGTTTCAAAGAGCAACACCATAGCTTCGGCATGTCTGGAAATGAAGTCACACACCATAGAGGTTGACTACTCTACGAAAGACGAAGTGTCATCTGTCTAGCCGACCCTTCTAAGCGACAGTACTAGAAGACGACTGTCTGTTCTCGTTGAGCGTCCTGAAGAATTTCTTCCCGTACTCATAGCAGGCAATCATGATAGCGCAGGCAGGCGCCACTTTCACCAAGCGCGGAACCGCTCCTGAACGAACAAACCAACAACCACTTCGCATCTCCAACCAACGGAAAATGTAGTTACTGAATTACGTACTTACCGTATGTAGCTACCCCTAGTACAAAGAAACTGGAAAGAAACGTACCGGAAAATAGGCTTCTGACGCCTCCTTGCCGGTACAGCGCCTTCAGCAAGGCAACGGTAGACGATGCCGCAGTGTCTGGAGGGAAACAAGACGCGAACGTATAACTGTCGGGACAAGGAAGGTCCACTCTGCAGACCGCGCACCTCCATTTGTAGCTGCCATCCTTTTGCCCAGCTCGACCTGGCGGTGCGTCTTGACCACGTCGAAGGGCAAGGTCAAGAGGGCGGCGGCGGAGCCCGCCAGAGCGCCGGCGACGAAGCTGCTGGCGAAGGTCGAGTCGGCGCCCAGAAGTGATCGCAACTCCGGCTTCAGAAGCTCGTAGCCGGCCCAGTAGACGGCTGCAACGCGAAGAGGGCAACGCGTCGGCAGGCTGTCGTGCACCCGAACACGATCGGAGCTGCGCTCAGCGAATAGAATGTCCCTAGGATAGAAGCGCACCCTCCCTAGGCGCGCGACACGTCGCCTTTGGAAAGTGCGCCACAAAGCGCACTGTCAGACGACAATATCGACTGCAGTTCTGCTTGGTGGCGATACCTAATCCGACATTCGTGCTAAAAGCAACGCTCTGAGAGCTGTCTTCCCACCGGAGAAGGGGACGTCTCTATAGACGGTGGCGGCCCATCCCTGGTAGAGGGCGCCCAGACCGCGAGAGCCGACGCTGGTTCTCACCGCGGCCACGATCTCCGAGTAGCTGAGCTTCTCCGACTGTAGCTTCGTTCGCACCAACTCCAGAGGACTAATGATGGTCACGACGGCCGCTGGAAGTTCACAGACAGAGTCCAATCGCCGAGAAAGGTAAACAAGTCAACAACGAAAGGCACACTATTACTCCTAGCCGACGCTCCGGCGGCCATGGGAACCCAAGACCTGCTACCGATCCGCCGCTTCATTTGAAGATTTAGATTGTCGTACAGCGTGAAGTAGCAGACAGTCGCAGGAATGGCCATCACCCTAGAAGTCAACCAGTGGTTATACCGTTACAAGGAAGTGCAGCTCTTATGCAACGTCACTCACAGCGTGGGAGACAATCCGCTCCACAGAGACAAAATTCCCTCATTTCTGGCGATCTTTGCGAAGGCGTCCTAAACACCGACGTCGCACATGGCACCAGAAGTGGGCAAGTGAACCAGACGTTGCGACAAGTGGACTGAACGAACCAGTGTCCCAGTGAAATGACCCGGCCGATTGTACCAGGGGTAGCGGAAGCAGGAGGCTTGCTGGCTGCTACTCCGAGTGGAGGAGGAGAGTGCGGCGGCGGGGCCGCCGTTGCTGCCGTTGGTGCTGGCGCAGGTGCACAGGTGGTCCATCAAGCCGTTGCAGTAGAGGAAGCGCTCCCCAAGGACAAATGGACGCGTCTGCGTCTGAAGACGCGTCTTCGCCACGTCCAGTGGCGTCACTGAAATCAGTGTATCCCAAGTACTATATAGTCCGAGTAGTCGGTCGGACCACCGACAACTGGAGAATGAATGCGAAATCGCAGCTACATACAGCTAAGACGCGGGTATAAGCACAAGACAACAAAAGAAACGCTCTAGAAGCATAGGTGCAGGCCACCCGTAGGCCAGGGGGGGGGGTTCTAGTTAAGGAAAATTTTTGAGAAGGGGGGGCTGTTCCCACGAACAGTGAACAGCTTTTTAGAATGGCCAAAAATACGCTAAAAATCGTCTCAATTTGGTCAAAAACACGCTAATTTGTGCATAAATGGACGAAACATAGCGCCGCAGGCGCAAATTTGGACAAAATAGGACCAAAAACTGCCAAAAATACAAGAAAATTTATGAAATTTCCGGATTTTTTTCTGAACTTCGGATGCCAGGGGGGAGTATCAGTGAAAAGTTCACTAGAGGCCAGGGCCAGAGGGGGGGGGGGGTTCCCCCCCCCCCCCCCCCCCCCGCCTGCACCTATGTCTAGAAGAACGTGAACCAGGCACGCAACACGAACGCACCACGATTAGTTGAACAGAAGGCCGAGTGGTGGCGGTGACGACGACTTCTGCAGGAAGTGGAACAAACGCTCGAGCCTGACTGCTTTTGCAGCCGCGTTTTCACAACGTCCAAAGGCGTCACTACAAGAGCGCAAAACGACGCAATTTCCCGCCAGCGTGTGGCCCGAGTTACGTGCCTGACGAACGTCCGACTTGCATGCAAGCGACAACTGCACACACGACAAGAAGCGTTAGTTTCATTATCATTTCAACCACTAACCGAAGACGGAAGTGACAACCGCGCCGGAACACGACGCCGCCATCTGCTGCAACGGAGTGACTCCATTCTCTCGATGACTCTCTTGCCCTTGCACCTTCTCTTCTGGCTCCATCCTATCCGCCAAGGCTGCAAACCCTAGACCCTGTCCTGTCCCCTAGACAACCCTTCCCTCAAACCGTAAGCGAAATCTGTTCCGTTCTCTTCTCCGCACCGCTGCCCCGTCAACCATACCTAAATGAGTACGATACGAGTTCGATGTACCGAAGATTTTCCGTGTAAGACCAAAGTGAAGACAGAAATACAATATAAGTACTAAGTAGGTTCTTTACCATTGCGCCACCGATGCACAATTCAAACCTGACATCATGATCGACGCATACACACATGTTGTTTGAATCTTGTCTCGTCCAGTTGGGTTGTAGAGTGTAGACGTGATCAGTCGGAATCTCAGGCGTATGTCCTCAACCATCAACTGTAACCGCAGATTATAGAACGGCTCTCGTGCCTAAAACTAGAGTTTGTGACACGTATGACTGAAGAGAGAAAGGAAGAGAGCGCACGCACGCACAGGAAGGAGTTTCTCATGAGCTCCCCACGTTCTCGAGAGGTCCCCAATCCGTGTCTGCAGATTACAGCTGGACACGTACGAAATGTGGCAATAAGTAATCGGCGCTCAGCGCTCATTCGACGCTCAGCGCTCAGTAATCGTCGCTCAGTTTTGCGTTCGCCGAAAAAGGCGATTGCCGAGCAGTTTGAAGCGTGTTTGACTTGGAAAACAGTTCGGCAACGACCTGACGACAGTTGCAGACACATAGCAACAAAAAATTGCAAGAAACATTGATCGTTTAACGGTTTTGTAAATCGACTGTTACGGTACGCCCAGTTTTCTAGTTTTGTGTAGTTGAGCGCCGATTATTTTACGCGTTTACCGAACCGAATTTATTTTTTATCAATTTCAATTCCTTTTCGAATTAGATAG
Organism: Linhomoeus sp. GSCO2_2; assembly: GCA_030248115.1. Taxonomy (NCBI): domain Eukaryota; kingdom Metazoa; phylum Nematoda; class Chromadorea; order Monhysterida; family Linhomoeidae; genus Linhomoeus; species Linhomoeus sp. GSCO2_2. Next base: position 4,140 of record JASAMZ010001435.1, on the reverse strand, counting down.
AAAGAGTTTTATGCTTTGCAGGACTTGAGGTAGTCGAGAGGTCAGACTAGTAATGTTTTCCAGCTTAAAAATAGTCGCAACGGCACAAAAATTGATAATCTTCGATGAGCGCCGATTACTGAGCGCTGAGCGCCGATTACTTATTGCCCGAAATGTGCCCACCTGAGACGGCGAATTCCGACCGTTTGTATCGAGCGCAACGGTCCATTTGACGAAGTCGCGTTGGCTTGGTGGCGCCTGACCATATGTGCAGGCGGGGGGGGGGGGGGGGGGGGGGGGGGAACCCCCCCCCCCCTGGCCATGGCCCTCAGGAAATTTTTCCGGAGACCCCCCTCCCCTGGCATCCGCACTTGGGAAAAAAGATCCGGAAATTTCGGAAATTTTCTTGAATTTTTGGTAGTTTTTGGTCCTATTTTGTCCAAATTTTCGCCTGCGGCGCTATATTTAGTCTATTTAAGCACAAATTAGCATGTTTTTGACCACAATAAGGCGTTTTTAGGCACATTTTTGACCATTCTAAATTGATTTTCTGGGTACCAGGACCCCCCCCCCCCCCCCTCCTCTCGAAAATTTTCCTTAAGAAGAACTCCCCCCCCCCCGGCCTCCGGGTGGCCTGCACCTATGCGCCTGACTACCGCGGCGAGCGTCATCTCTCACTCTCAAATGAAACATGAACACGGTCGCGTAAGGTCCAGTGTTTGGCTGCTTGTTCTAGGCTATGCCCTTCCTGCCGCCTGATCTGGTGGAGGGAGTGTTCGCCAATCGTCTGGAGCGCTACCCAATGCAGCTGGTCCAGAGGCAGCGCTTGGGTTGTCAGCGACTGGTGGCCTACTTCAGAGAGATCAGTGGGTCCAGCGCGTCCCACCGCAGTGAGTTCTTCACGTGTCTTCCTGATAACACTATCACCCGTTATCCCGACGTCGCAGCTCCTTTGCAGAAACTGGACAAAGTTTGGGAAAGTCGCCTATCGAACCACTAACATCGCGGAATCAAATGACCACCGTGATCAGCACCGGTTTCCCAAAAATGCTAGCCTCAAGCGGTTCTTGGCCACTTCAAGAAGTTTATCGTGAGCGGCAGGACCGACTCATGTAAGGATATGGTACTTCTGTTCTGTCACAGCAGTGCGCCAGTCGACATTCTTCTGTCAGTCGCTTCTTCTGTATTGCAGCATCTGCCAGATGGGACATTCTGCACACTTCAGACAACTGCTGCAACAGGCTGACGCTCCTGCGAGGAAGCGTCGCAAGTATGAGCGCCTAGAGGCCGAGGTAGAGCGCAGGAACGGCCGATTCTTCTGGCGTCTCCAGGCCGATCACCTCTACGACTTGCACGGTATCTGTCTGGCCCATTTGGACTCTATGGAACACCTGATCCCCTCCTACGATGACTAGAAGCCCTTAGTCACTTCGATCGTCGCTCCTCGACTGATGCTTTCAAAACGTCGCTTTGCTTTGATCTTATTACTTGCTGCAATTGTTGAGAGTTTTGGCCGACCTTGTGAATTGATCCCGTATTACCGATGCAATGGTTATTTGTAGCAGAGATGTGTTTAGTGTGCTCTCGGTTTGCCGGTTGACAGACCGCGCTTCGTATACACGAGGGTACCGCTTATGTGCGACTTTGTGCGTTGCGAGCATTGCGTGTTTATCTCCCCTGGGTAGCTCTCACATTCGGCTGGGGAGCTCATGAGATAGACTCACGAGAAACCCGTGAAGGGAAGAAAGGAAACTTGTTTTATTGCAGCGGTTGACTTGCCAGTCGAACGAACGGCTCAGTGGTAGCTGCTGATGCGTAATCACAGTCGGTGGTTGTTCGTTAGGAGACGAGAAGGATGTCAATGTCTTCTGCTTCTTCGCCTTCATTGTCGTCGCAGTACAACGTGCGCAATCCAGCGGTGAAACGGTTGATGCGCGAGGCGGCGGAGTTGAGCGAGCCGACGGAACTGTTCCACGCCCAGCCGCTGGACGACAACTTGTTCGAGTGGCACTTCACGGTTCGCGGGCCGCCCGACAGTGACTTCGACGGTGGCGTTTACCACGGTCGAATCCTGCTGCCGGCTGACTACCCAATGAAGCCGCCCAGCATCATCCTGATGACGCCTAACGGCCGGTTCGAGCTCAACAAGAAGATCTGTCTCAGTATCAGCGGCTACCACCCCGAGACCTGGCTGCCCTCCTGGTCGATTCGGACGGCGCTACTGGCCATCATCGGCTTCATGCCTACCCACGGCGCGGGCGCCATCGGTTCCCTCGAGTACGGCGCCGAGGAGAGACGCAAGCTGGCGGCCAAGTCGCGACTGCAGCGCTGTCCCCAGTGCAGTCCCGACAAGCCTCTGGCCGAGCTGCTGCCTGCGCTGACGGACAAGTCTAAGAAGGACACGATCGAGGCCCGTCAGCTAGCCGAGCAGATCAATTTTGTCGACGAGAAGGTGCACGTCAAGAACATCCAGAAGGCCAACGACGAAAAGAGCGCTGCCACGGCTTCTAACGAAGCGGCGTCGGAGCGGCCCGACCTTTACACAGGCTCAGATGTATGTCTACGTGTGGCGGCAATGAATCGTGTACAGCTACAAACTACCATACGTACATACAAACGTATGCCGTTTCAGAGGGAACAAACGGATGAACTGAAGACGGGTGGTGACGTCGAAGTGCCTTCCGACCAGCAAGTTCCAATGGAGCCCGCTCAAGCCAGTCCGGCGACGATGCAGAATCGCGTCTCTCGATCGCCTCCCCCTGCCCCCGTCGCAGCGCCCTCGCCTTCGCCTCCTCCTGTCGATCCAGCGCCTCGTGTTGGCCAACGGTGGCAGGCGCAGCAGCACCGTTCGGCGTCGACGAGTCTGGTGTTGATGGTGCTGGTGGCGGCCATGATCGCTAGTCTCGTGTTCCGACGCCTCTTCATGATGAACGAGTGGCGATTCTACTCGGCCGCCGACTCAGACGGCCACTCCGACCTCTGAAGAGACATCACGCTGACTCTGCCGCCCACCGCGCACCTTTCTTGTCGCTCCCTGTGATCCTGAATCTTAATCTTGAGTCGGTCTACTTCCAGTATATAGAGCCCCCAATTTATCGGTCTTGTGTCGCCATTTGGTGGGACATTGCCTCGTTGTGTCTGGCTTTGCGACAACTACGAGAGCCTGGTGGAGGAGTTGAGCCGCTGCAACCTCTACTCCGGGGAGGAGGAGGAGGAGGAGGAGGAGGAGTTCGAGCCGGCCGCCTGGCTGAGCCGTCTGCTCGCCAAGGGGAGTCTGACGGCGATCGCCGTTCTGCTGGCTCGGGCGAAGAACGCGTGGCAGGAGGTGCGCCCCTTCGCGCGCAAGCTGCTGAAGAGCAACCATTCCAGGTTTGCAGTACGCATTGTGCTCTTACACTAATCGTCTGACCGTCTCCCCCGTCTTCAGCGAGCGGGAGATGGCGGCGGCTCTGCAGCAAGAGTTCGGGCGGCTCGAGGAGGAGTGGCTGCCCTCCGTCGCGTCCCAGTTGGACGACCTCCGAGTGCGCGCCGAGGAGAGCCGTCAGGAGCTGCAGCGCGTGGCGCGCCTGCTGCTCAGCTTTGTGCGCGCGGTGGAGGAGTACAACGAGCGGGACCGGTCCGCCGTGCGCTTCGTGCGCAACCGCTGCACCCACCTCGACGAAAGCGGACCCCCGCCCAGCCGAGAGGAAGACGAGGATTAGCCCGTCGATCGTCGTGATCGTGCTCGTCGTGCCGTTGTTGTTGTGGTGCTTCGTCGAAATCGCCGTGCGCATACAGACGTTTCGCTGCGTGTCTCCAATTGTTGCCTCCCTATCAATCACACGCAGTTTGTGTGCAACTTTATGTCTGCGTCATTGCTGGATACTGTAGTGTACAACTGCAAATGGCTCACCCTACGGTGGTATGCAAATTCACCAAACGCAGTCTTTCACGTGGCTCTTGTGTAAAACTCGCAAGCCATTCTGTCTCTCTCCACACCTAGCCTCTGTGGCTGGGTCTCCGTAGAGTCTGGTTGTCCAAATCTCTCCCTTTCTCTCTCGTCCCGCCTAGCCTCTGTGGCTGGGTTCCCGTAGAAGCTGCTCTCTCGCGTCCTTTCCGCCTAGCTTCCGTGGCTGGGTAGCCGTTGTCCGTCAGCGCCGAATCGTCCTTTTCCTTCAGCCG
>JASAMZ010001433.1:0-12234 GCA_030248115.1 Linhomoeus sp. GSCO2_2 | reverse complement strand
TCCATACGGTTCGGTTCCTTGTGCTGGCCAGTTTGAAACCGCTTTTGCGTTTGGACTTTTGGGTTTACTGTTACTCGCAAAAAATCAAAATTTTGAGTATTGACTCCTCTAGCAATCTCGGTGAGGTAGAGACCCATCGAGCAACCAAAGTAGTCGCAGATTTCCTTCAAAATGTAAATTTTCTCATACATCTTACAGCAGTGAAACTTTATCATCATGAAAGGGTTCATTCACGAGCTTTTTCCAGCCGATCGCACCTCTGACATGCAAGGTAGTTCACTTACTGTTGAACCTTGAATTTCTGTAGCCCACGTAATTGAACTAAATAGACTTCTTCTAACGCCAATCATACGTGTGTCAAAACTCTTAACGAACTCAAGATAGTTTTCTAACAAAAGACGGCGGTTCAAGCGCTTTTGAACCTTTTGGGTTACTGTAGCTCACAAAATTCAAATTTTAAGCTCAACAATGAAGGACAAATGATCAGTGAGTCAACAGCTTTCAATATCTTCGAAATCGTCTCTCCAGCGAAACAAGCTGTGTGTAAAAAGTTCAACATATACTTGTGTCTGTAAAATGTTCGTTAAACAAGTAGTGAACTTTGCGCGTCGTTATCATATCAAAGTGTCTTTTCAACACCTGCATTGATACCAAGTGCAGCTATCCCACGATCAGGTTGTCTGTACAGCTGATCTGAAGCTCAGTGATATCACCGCGTACGCTATATGCTATCGGCATAATTGATCCCGTTTATGTGATGTTTCCTACCTGTGAAAACATCATGGAAGTAAAAAAAATTCTGGCAAAGGCTTGGTGCGAGCGAATTCCTGTATTCAGCGTCGCATTTTGTCCCGAATGCACATTCGACGTATAATTCAAATGACGCTGTTCTGGCCATCAGACAAAATATAAAACTGACATTTATTAAATTACTTATTATCAATGTTGTAGAAATTGAATTACTGGAAGAAATGTTAAAATTATGCGCAAATTTGTATCGCACTGCATTGCTTCCGTTAGCATTTGTATAAATACATCAAAAGAACCGACTTTAATTTATATGTTGCTTCGATTTATGGAACTCTGAAAAACAATCTCGGAAATTCCATTTGTTGGAACTTTAAAATTTATGCGCAAATTCTTATTGGCACGCGGCCTAACCATTCTGCGGCTGCCCGTTGGTCAATACAAAGGCGGAACAATTTTTAACAATGATCGCGCCTTTTTACTATTGCAATCAACTCCTTTTCCGAAAAAATTATTTTGTGATATACGAAATTATCGGTAGCATCTTCCATTCTGAAGAAATTTTAGCCGCTACCTCGTCAGTGAAAAAGTCGATTTTCAACCGTTGGTGTTAATGCTAGATATTTCAAAACACTAGCGAAAATCACAACAAAAACGGGCGCCCGGATCGTGCTTTCGTAGCGGAAACACAGACACACACACACACAGACGCGCAGACATCCTTGGTATCCTGTTACGTCCACTTTCCGCATCGTACAGAAGCCGCATAACACTTTATCTACACATCATAAAACCTCAGGAACTACTCTGCATTTAATGAAACGACTCAACTTTTTTAGAGCGGCTTTTTGTGGACCATTGGTAACAAAATTGCTCAGGTATTATGGACTGAATTTCGGTCTTACCAACGACACTACCAAAGGTATTGACGTTAAAATACGTAGTACACCATCGCACGCCGAGGTTGTTGATTGCGGTTGCATCGGCTAAAGCCAAGACGAACAAGTATATGTGAAAGTTTCAATTACTATCTTATATTCAAATGTTGGTCAACAAGTCTACATAAACTTGTTAGCATCCTTGGTCACAGTGTGGAAAAAATGTCTTCAAAACATGTACCATAATACCGAGTGCAGCTATCCCCACGATACGGTTGTATCTACACAGCTGATCTGAAGCTCAGTAGCAATACATCTACTTCGTTCAGTTACGTATCTTTCCCTCCCTCCCCCCCTCCCTCCCTCCCTCCCTCCCTCCCTCCCTCCCTCCCTCCCTCCCTCCCTCCCTCCCTCCCTCCCTCCCTCCCTCCCTCCCTCCCTCCCTCCCTCCCTCCCTCCCTCCCTCCCTCCCTCCACCCACCCACCCACCCAACCACCCCACGTCTATTCACATTGGTTAGGCACATTCGTTCCCGTTGGCGGCCGTCTCGCCAGTCTTCGTCAAAATGTTGACGGCGGAGATGCGCGGCCGTCTGGAGGTCCGAATCCATATCGAGGGAGTGGGAGACGAGGCCATACGACATTTGATCCACCACTGCTACGGCGGCGACGTCGACGCCGACGAGCTGAGCCTCGAGGTCGCCTGCGACCTCTTCCGGGCCGCCGACATGTGAGCCGCTGCCACACCCCTACAGCGCTCCCTTCAAATTGCAACGCAGTTCACTCGGTTTCATAGATCAAGGTGTTTCTTCAGGTACCAGGTGGAATCTCTGAAGTCGGCTGTGGAGCGCAGCCTCTGCGGTCGCGTGCAGTCTTCGACCGTGGTCGCCCTTCTTCACGTGGCCTGGAAGCCGGGCTCCTCGGCCCTTCTGGCAGCCTGCGCCCAGTTGCTGCAGCGCGACAGGGCGACGTTCGGCCGTGTCAGTCAGTCGGCGGAGTGGCAGGCGCTGCTCGAGGACAAATCGACGTTCGTGGCCGACCTCCTGGCGCAGTTCATACGGCCCCGGAAGTGATACGGAACGGAAGAGACGGAAACGGGATGGAAGGAAAGTGGAGAAGACTTCTCGTGATAATGAGGAGAATGATGATGTTCCTTACACTGGTGATAGTTGCGTGGTGACTGATATGGAAACGAAGCGCGCGTGTAGCTTGCCATCCTGTCGTCTCCGACTGCTTCAGCTAATTCTAATTGGGACGTACTTAGAAGAAGGGTCGATGACCTACGGAATATGTTGACGTTGTAATAAAGTGGTATCCGTACCCTCACTTGCCTCGCCACTAAGTATGCTAAGTATACTCGGTACACTACACACACACAGTTCGCCTTCGCTGCTTTTGCCTTCTCGCTAGAAACTTGTCGGCGTCAAGCTCTTATTTGTTATCGATGTTCTCAAGTCCGCAGAAGACGAATCCGGCGTTTGTTTTGCAATTTGCAGTGCATTTACGATGCTTACGGCGTCAGACAACACACATGTCCAAATTAGTCCAAACATGCTCAAACTTGTCCAAATTTGTCCAAACATGTTCAAACTTGTCCAATCTTGTTCAAACTTGTCCGAATATGTACGTCCAAACATGTTCAAACTTGTCCAAATTAGTCCAAACTTGTTCGAACACTTTCGTCGACGCTGAACACGAATCCGGCGTTTGCTTTCGTGAAGGCTTATTATGGAGTAGTGAGACGAGCTTAGTCTGCTTTGCTACGGAACAAGCGGAGTGCCACCCTGAAGGTCCCCTTCAGCGTTAAACTAGTAATTCTTCCGACAGCACTCCCCGTTGGCTTGACGCGTTGCCGGCCGTATTCGTGCGCGGAGCAGCTGCACGCGGCGACAGCAAACGCCTTCGTCAGTAATCGACGAAAGGCACAACACTGGAAGGGGCACAGCAGGCCTGAGCAGGAGGTGAAGTAGACGGAGGAGAGTTCCTTCCACCTACTGTTTGCACTAAAACTCGGCCGGGGTCGCGCCTGGCGGGTCTCAACTGAGGCTTAGCGCGACCACCAACTTCAGGGCGCGCTTCGTGCGCCCTGAAGTCGGTCACCGGTCGCGTTAAGCCTAAGTTTCGACCCGCCAGACTGCGACGCCGACTGACTCTTGTGCACTGTGGGCGCAGGGCGAGCCTAAGCATAGCCTGAATTCAAAGGAATGTACAGTGGTCAAAGGATAGCGACCCAGCAATGCGAATTCTGTACCTCCAAATTAGGTATACACAGAATGAACGAGAAAGTCATCCACCAACAATCTCGGTTGTATTCCCACCCACCGTCTGCATTTTGGCGGCCCATCGGTACGGCTCCGCAGCCTCCAAGAATTAACAGCGCAAGGTGCCTGTTAAACCCCATTCAAAAGCTGCGAATATTTATCCCCTTTATGCACCTATGTATCTGTATGTACCAACTCTTCCCACCAATTTAAACATTTGAACTTGAATAATCTGAAGCTCATTCAAACATTTGAATTTGAAGTGAGGTCAGTTGATTATTCAAACTACTTGGTGTTAACTTGAGCGAACTGGAATGTCGTCCGCGCACCGGAAATTCCATTCTAACCAGTATGTAACAACCGTTGTTTTGTTATCCATTTCATCTACAATTCGACAACTGTTCATGTTAAACTTATATCTTAAAAGAATTATAGAAGAAATAAGAGTAGCAAAGAAGAAAGGAGAGTCAGAGGAGAAGATGCGGACGCCGTCAGTGCTCCTCATCACCGTCGTCGTCGTCAGCGTCGCCGCAGTGGCCGTCGTCGTCGTGGCGCTGCCGCAGCAGACAAGCGACCAGAGGCAAGAGGCGACGACGCTCCCTCGACCAGAAGAAGACAGACAGCCGATCGTGGAACATCTCCCACCGCAGAAGCAGCAGCAGCCGAGACGGCCGGCGGAAGAACGGCGGCAGCGGTTGACGGAGACAACGAGGAAGGCGAAGACGAAAAGAGGAGAGGAGGAGAGGCAGAAGCCGCCAGACGAGGACGAAGAAGCAGCTGAAGAGAAGCGGAAGAGCAAGTCAAGCGGCCAGCCGTTTCTCCAGTGGACGCCCAGCCATCTTCGCCAGCGGAGAGGCCCCGGCGATGCTTTCCCGCGATGCGTCAGCTCATTTCATGGCGCTGAAGGCGAATTGTGTAATAAAGAAGACGATATGCAGCTTTGCCGCTACAGGATGATTGTCTCTGAAAACCCGAATCGACCGACCAGCCTTGTTGATTCAATCTGCCCGCAGTGGTCAGACGATTGCACGTCTTACGGCAGGTCGCGGGGCGGGCTGGAGTCCTTTGTCGTGTGCTGCTATCCAAGCAAGGAAGTCCCGAAGCCTGGAAAAGAAAGGGATCCGGATTTTCGTCTGTGCGCCAACGTCAACATTTCCAGCGATATCATGTCGACGTTCATCGACAAAACGAAGAACAACAACACCTACTGCTACGACCAGAGGAAGGACATCGACCAGAACCTCACTTCCGGCTTCCGTCTGCCCCATTACAGCAGCGAAGGGTTCTGCGTCAGCGAGTACCAGCACCTGACGGAGAAGACGCTGGACGGCGACGCGACCAAGACGAAGACGCCAACGCCCAGTTCCAGTACGAGTGCGACAACGCCGGCAGAGACGAGCGTGAAGCTGCGCGTCGCCAGCAAAGGGGACAACTGCTCGGCCGTTGCGGAAGAAGGCCTGGAGGGCTGCCATATGGCCGACCATTCGATTGGGAAGGTCGTCTGCTGCTGCAACACCACCCTCTGCAACGATAAACTCCGCCCGGAGAAGCTCTACTGGAATCTCACGACGACGTCGACGACCACCACCACGACGACCACCACCACAACCAACGCCACCACCACATGCACAAGTTCTAGCACGACCACTACAACCAGCACCACCAACACCACAGCCGTTACAACTACAACATCAGCGGCAACGACGACCACGACGATGACGACCAGGGTTCCGCACGGGCTGGGCCGGCCCGAAAAAAGCCCGGCCCGGCCCGCCCATGGGCGGGCTTTGGGCGGGCTTTTGGGTTCCCCAGATCGGGCCGGGCCGGGCCCAGGCTTTTGGGTTTTTGGTCGGGCCGGGCCTGGGCGGGCCTACCGTACTAAACAGCCTGAATCGTGCGTCAATTTTCAGTCTGAACCATGCACATTTGTAGTTTCAAAGCTGCTTCAGAGTACAGCTGGTTGCGTCATTAATAACTTTTGCAACACAGCAACCATTCCTTTAAAATTCTCTGTGAATGTAGGCCCATATGACCTGTAGTTTGTGTTAAAATATTGTGCTGTTCTGCTTTACCTTAGCAAAGTTACAGGGCGTCGAGCTAGGTGCACTTGGTACTATGTACATACTTGCTGTTTCAAGAAACTGTCCCATCTTTCAACTTGAATACCTAGCGCTGTGGTGCCATATTTCTTGACGCGCTCCTTTGTATTCGAATGGCAACACCTTGGATAAGCATGTTAAAAAAATATCGCGACAATCCGTTATCCATTGGGACAGTTTGTGACTAACAGCACGTGCATACTTTATCATACGATGGCGCCGATGAAGACGGGTAGGCCTAGCGTAAAACGACGTAACTGCTACAAAAGACGACACAGCACGCTCAAATTTACACACGCAGTAAAGCAAATGTCAGGCTACAACTGTGGTGAGTTTCAAAGAAATCTCTGCTTTACTGTGTAAGATATAAAAATTCCCGTCTGGCACATTTCGGGCCTTTTTCGCGCGCTGAGATGGGCCATGGGCGGGCCAACTGTAGAACAGCAAACTTTCGCGGTATAAAACTTTCGCGGATTGCCCGCTGCTGGCATTTTTTGCGCAGAAAACTTTCGCGGTCGGTTGAATAGTTAGCATGTAATAACGTTAGCATGTACTTTTTCGCGGCATAAAACTTTCGCGGATGGAAGGCGACCGCGAAATCCGCGAAAGTTTCATGCCCGCGAAAGTTTGCTGTTTTACAGTAATTGGGTCACGGGTCGGGCCTGGGCGGGCTTTTGTGCCCAGAAAATCGGGCCGGGCTTTTCAAACCCCATTTCGGGCGGGCTTGGGCCTCAATTTTTAGGCCCGTGCGGAACCCTGATGACGACGACCGTGATTCCAACAACAGCAGAGGCGTCGACCAGCAGTTCCGCTCCAACGACCGAGTGGACAACGACCACAACGGCGACGTCCACTAGCAGCGAAGAAGACACGTCTCCTGAGATTACCCATTCGGTCGAGCAGACGGCAACTAGTACGAACACCACAAGAGCGAGGTCGACGGATGGTGGCCGCTGCCAGCTGTGCCTGTTGCTCTACGCGCTACCTGCTCTTCTCTTGCTGATCGCTGTCGGCCTCTACGCTTGCCTCATCGTCCAGTTCCGCCGTCGGCGTCGTCGAGTGATCGAGAGAATCGAGCGTACTCGGAAGGAGCTGGACGCTAGCGACGCCTGGTGGGATGAGGAGCTGGAGAAGGATCCCGACCCTGCGCGAAAAGAGGGCAAGTCGAATAGCGCCAAAGGGAAAGGGAAGGAGGAGGAGGAGGAAGAGGAGGACGACGACCGATTCCTCTTCGAGCGCTACCGCTCGGAACTGGCCGAGTACCGCAACGCCGAGGCGCTGTCGGGAGAAGGCTGGCGTCGACACCGTCGCCCAAAGAGGGACAACGTCCGTCAGCGCGTTCTGCGCCACGCCAAGGGGAAGAGTGCCAGGGAGAAGCCGGGCGAAGACTGCCCCTACTTCTTGGCCGCCCACCACCCCTCGAAGATGAAGAAGACGACGACGGACGGCGACGGCGAAGGCCAGAAGAAGGAGGACTCGCAGAAGAAGGAGGTGTAGAGGGGAAGAGAGAGAGAGAAGGCCTGCAGTGATCCAGTGATATTCGTTTCTCGTGATTCTCGGCCTGCTCTCGACCTCGGTACACACAGTTCGCTTTCGCTGCTTTTGCCTTCTCGCTAGAAATTTGTTGGCGTCAAGTTGTTAGCATACATACATACATCTACATTACTATGCTAGCTAGGCCTTTTGTCTGTCTGTCCGTCCGTCCGTCCGTCCGTCCGAGTACGCTTGCCTCCCTAGCACTTCGCCACGCGACGCTTCAGCATGCGCCTGCCTCGCTAGCACTTCGCCACGCCAAGCTTCAGCACGCGCGCGCTAGGAAGCCAGCAGGACGCCAGCGGCGTCCCGCAGAGAAGCTCGCTCGCTTCGATCCATCGACCGCAGAAAATCAATCGCTGCACGGCCAGCGTCGCCTGTTGCTGCCTGCCTTCAACGCAGGCTTTGCCTGAACAGTACGGCAATGCACGGTAGCACAGCCTTGCAAAAGCGAACAGTGCGGCAGTGCGCGGTACAGCAGAGAACCTTGCAATGTGCAATTGCAACAGAGCCGAACAGTACGACAGACAATGCTCGCGCAGGCAATTCTAGCCGCTTCAGCGACTATTTCGCTTGCAACAGGACAGATCTTGCAACAGGACAGACTTTCTACAACAGGACGCTGCAACAGTACAGACGTTACAACAGGATCGTCGCGCGAGGCGACGAGCGCCGTTGGCTCGCAACAGGACAGATTTTGCAACTGGACAAATCTTGCAACAGGACAGACCTTGCAACCGGAAAATCTGCCCGCTTTCTATCATTTGTTTTGCGCGGCGCTTTGTACGGCGCGTTCGCGAGGCAGTCAACGCTGTTGGCTTGCAACAGGAGAGGCTTTCTGCAACAGGACAAATGTTGCAACAGGACAGACCCTGCAGCAGGACAGATCTTGCAACAGGACAGACCCTGCAACAGGACGGATCTTGCAACAGGACAGACCCTGCAGCAGGACAGATCTTGCAACAGGACAGACCCTGCAACAGGACGGATCTTGCAACAGGACAGATCTTACAACAGGACAGATTTTGCAACAGGACAAATTTTTGCAACAGGACAAATCTTGCAACAGGACAGACCCTGCAACAGGACGGATCTTGCAACAGGACAGATCTTACAACAGGACAGATTTTGCAACAGGACAAATTTTTGCAACAGGACAAATCTTGCAACAGGATGGTCGCGCGAGGCGACCAGCGCCATTGCCTCGCAACAGGACAGACCTTCTGCAACAGGACAGAGTTTGCAACAGTACACATCTTGCAACAGGACAGATCGTGCAACAGGACAGACCTTGCATCAGGACAAATCTTGCAACAGGACAGATCTTGCAACAGGACAAATCTTTCAACAGGACAGACCCTGCAACAGGGCAGATCTTGCAACAGGACAGACCCTGCAACAGGACAGATCTTACAACAGGACAAATCTTGCAACAGGACACATCTTGCAACAGGACAGACGTTGCAACAGGATGGTCGCGCGAGGCGACCAGCGCCATTGGCTCGCAACAGGACAGACCTTCTGCAACAGGACAGATTTTGCAACAGGACACATCTTGCAACAGGACAGATCGTGCAACAGGACAGACCTTGCAACAGGACAGATTTTGCAACAGGACAAATCTTGCAACAGGACAGATTTTGCAACAGGACAGATCTTGCAACAGGACAGATTTTGCAACAGGACAAATCTTGCAACAGGACAAATCTTACAACAGGGCAAATCTTGCAACAGGACAGACCCTGCAACAGGACAGATCTTTCAACAGGACAGATCTTTCAACAGGAGAGACCTTGCAACAGGACAGACCTTGCAACAGGACAGGCCTTGCAACAGGACATACCCTGCAATATGACAGACCCTTCAACAGGACAAATCTTGCAACAGGTCAGACCTTGACAATGAACAGGACGGACGTTGCGGCGCGCGTGCGAGGCGACCAGCGCCGTTGGCTCACAACAGGACAGACCTTGCAACGGACAGACCTTGAACAGGACAGATCATGCAACAGGACATTACGGCCATTGACGACTACATTTCTTGCTATTCAGATCTCAGAAATTCTTCTGCAACGGGAAGGAACGGCTAGTACATGCCTATACGCGGTGGCAACTCGACGGTCCGCATCCCGACGTGAACGTATAACCGTCGTATAGAATTGTAGTTAATTGCGTAGCGTCTGGAGGTCGATTTATGTAGTGAACATAATTAGATGCAATGAACGATCCGTAACTCTGTCACGTCCACTACAGTGGCACTTAACGCAACTAACCGAAACCATCTCAATTTACCCTATCGGTGTGTGCCAACACTTAACACCAATTCAAACGTTTGAAGTTGATTAATCTGTAGCTCATTCAAACATTTGAATTTGAATTCAGGGTTCATTTTGATTATTCAAACTACTTGGTGTTAACTTGAGCAATCTGGAATGTGGTCCGCCAACCGAAAATTCCATTCTAATCAGTATGTAACAACCGTTGTTGTTATGCATTTCGTTAAATTACTTAAAGTTAAGTTAATTCAGCAATTATTTGCGTTAAAGTTGTATCTTCAAAGTAATAGAGAAGAAAGAAGTAGCGAAGTTGAAAGACGAACCAGACGAGAAGATGCGGACCCCGTCAGTGTTCCTGGTCTCCGTCGTCGTCGTCAGCGTCGCTGCTGTGGCCGTCGTCGTCGTGGCGCTGCCGCAGCAGACAAGCGACCAGAGGCAAGAGGCGACGACGCCCCCTCGACCAGAAGAAGAGGATAGACAGCCGATCGTGGAACAACTCCCACCGCATAAGCAGCAGCAGAGTTGGCTGGCAGAAGAGCGGCGCCGGCGGCCGACGGAGCCGAAGAGAAAGGCGAAGATGAAGAGCGAAGAGAATGAAGAGAGGCAGAAGCCGCCAGACGAAGACGAAGAAACCGCCAAAGAGGAGCGGAAGAAGAAGCCAGACGACCAGCTGCTTTCCAAGCGGACGCCCAGTCGCCGTCGTCCTTTCTGCCGCCGGCGAGCCGCCCCTGAATCAACTCGTTTCCGCCGCTGCGATCTACCTATCACCTCTGCGACGAAGGAAGAACAGGAAGATGCCCAATGCCGGAATAATGAATTCTGTTCCTATGTTCAGCAGTTAGCGCCCGAAGAGACGAAACCACTCTCCGTCTCTTGTTGGGCTAACTCTGTGAGAAGAAGAAGTAAGGACGTGTGCGACAATAACCCTTAAACAATGCCACTGGACAATATGTCCATTAGGGTTTTCCACCGATAATATCAAAGGTGTCAACGGTCGTCAATGATAAAAGATGCCACTATCAAAGGCGGTGGACCTGACATCAGCGGCCATATTTTTTGTGAATTCTCAGAAAATTTTAGAAAAGTTTGTCAATGGACTTATCGCCAATATCAAAGGTGTCAACGGTGTCGTCGTTGATATTGTGGTATTGTCGTTGACACACAATGGTGGCTGTCAATGGTGCATGTCTTTGGCTTAATAGCAGTGGTGTTATCACATGCCACCATTGACAATCTCCATTGAGAGGTCGAAGAGATATCATTGGTCCTCACATTCCAATGTGTAATGCCATCCTCAATGCTCCGACCACTGATCTATCAGTGGTTTTCGAGCATTCTCGAGTCTCAAGGGTGGCACCATTTACATGTCAATGATGTTGAGTTCCCGACCCTGTCTCCTTGAGGTTTGTGATATCTGTCCCTACACTGTTTATTGATAGATGTGGCTTTTTCATTGATATTGCTGTATCACCATTGCTGTGTCACTGGATATTCCACCAATCAGTGGTTACTACTGTTTTGTTTTGTTTTACTTGTGTGTATCAATGACTGATCAATGAGTTTGTTTTCTTCTGTGTGGCCTTCATGGGCACAAGAGGTCATACTAAGTTGCATGCCGCCAACCAACAATCAATGGTAGAACCACTGCCAACACCAACTTGACACCATATAATCAACTTCGACCCAAGTTGTCACAAGTCACTTCAGGTTCAAGGTCTCTATCAATGGTTTGGCCATTAAGTGATCAATGGTCTGCTATTTGACTCGATAAGATCATGTCAGTCTCTTGAATGCACCACTGATGCACCTATGATGCACCTCTGATGTGTTTTGGGGTCCTCACTAGTATCACACGAAAAGCAAATAAAGTGAAATCAGTGGTGCCACCATTGCTGAATCAAAGGTAGCATTTCACCAGTGATATCCACCATTGCGCATCAATGGTGGCAAATCGAGATGTCCATTCTTTCGACGAAAATCTGAACTTGCACCCTAATTACTGACATATCACTGGTGGTGTCAATGGTGCAATCAGATATCAGTGTAGGTGTCAAAGGTGTGAAATAGTATCAGCGGAAACTCAATGGTGAATTCATTACATTTTAATTGTCTGCCGACTTATCAGTGGTTATCAATGAACATTTAGCAAAAGGCCCATGACAACATCAGTGATTATCAATGGTTTTTTTGGCAAATTTTGTTAATTCTGCAAAATTTTGACAGATCAAAAGGAGTGGCACTTTTCCATTGATAATGTCAATGATGACGTCCATTGATACCACCAATGACATACCATTGACACCATTGATAATGAAATTTTAAAAAATTTGCGCCACCGTTGACACCTTTGACAACCTTTGATAGTGCCACTAGGCCACCCTCCGATGAGTGGCATTGTTTAAGGGATAAGGCCAAGTCAGAGAGCCCTTACGAAGTTGTAT
>JASAMZ010001431.1:0-18511 GCA_030248115.1 Linhomoeus sp. GSCO2_2 | reverse complement strand
TTGTTTAACATCTTCGATTCATTACGTATTGTTCACAAAATAGCCTACACTTGTGTTTGTGCCTACACTTGTGAATAGACAGGTCGTACGTCAAAAGGAATTCTCTGATAAAGAGCGACTGTACAGCAATTTGGCAAGTTTTGGTTGAATGTGATGTATTTACAGTTTACACGTATCGAAACTTCAGATAAACGGCGTCGTATCATGCTGATTACCATATAGCGAGTGCGGCGATATCACTGAGCTTTAGATCAGTTGTACAGACTACCGTATCCTGGGAATAGCTGCACTTGGTGTATGGTACCCGTTCTCAAGGCAATTTCTCCAGATACGGCCAATGATGTGAACAAAGTTGTTCACACTGTTCACCAGGACTTGACAGACACAAAGTACAGATTGAACTTTTTACACACAGGGCTTGTTCTTTCCCACTCCACCCTTTCCCTCACTCTCTCTTCCTCCTTCATCTGCTCCCCCTTCCCCTCCTCCTCCCCATTCCCCCTCCATTCCAACGATTCCATTTCCACATTCCGAAGTCGGCGCTCGTCGGGTCACTGCAGGTGTAGGCACTACTAGGAGTGATAGTTCAAATTTATAGAATATACCATACGTAAATACTCTAATCAACTCCCTCGCCCCCTACCTCAACTATGTGATGAAGAAATGAGACAGAGATGAAGAGGGGGCCTATTGGAGTATTTATGGTAAGCTTCCATCTTCCCCACCTCATCATCATGTCTTCCAGAGGTCAGTATGTTGAAATTTAACTTCACAGAGACCCAGTATGGTAGTGATGGGGACGGCTCTAAACAAGTACCCATGCGCCAATCCCAAAACGCCCCGCCAAACGCCATCAAGTAGGTCCAGCGCCCAGTCCACAGGCGGATAACCCTGCGATGACGCAACGTGGAGGAGCCGCCGAGGTGCATCATCATGCCTGAAGTTCAATTGGCTACTGGTTTCTCAGAAAATTTCTGGTTTGCCACAATGCAGAGCCTCGTATTTGTGATGCGCAGTGTTTTGGGATAGATCTGCGTTGGTAATAATGACTCTTCGCTGGCAGCATCGTTTGTGAGAGTGCTCCACACGTGGTGTTGCAACCAGGGTGTCATACTGGAATTCAATTTAATTCTAGTATAGTATAGTATAGTATGGACGACCGATTTTTTCGCCGCCCCCCAGGGCGGCGAGTATATATACGGACGCTCTTGCTTGTTCGTTCCTCCGTCGGTGTGTCGGAACGACTGAGCATGACGGTTAGTGCCACCCGATGGAGTCGAATGCGCTGAGTAACGTGTCGATGTCCGTTTCTGTTGCTAATTTCGCTATTTCGTTATATTTACAATTAAAATACGAAAATGTCGGAAATGACACTTTTATTTACAAGTCGTATCGGCAAAGTTTTTGCTGAAATGGAAAGGGCGTAAGACGCGATGAATTTGTGACATAGTTTCGGATTTTATAATTAACCAAATTAGGGTTATTTTCAATGGTTTTTGTCAAAATTCCCAAATTTTGACAAATTCAAACAGCTTAAATTTCAAAACTTCTTTGCACCGATGTATCGAGCCTAGTCCGCCAAGTATTTAGCAAATAGTTTCAGCGATTTTAATTAACGAAATTTAGGATATTTTTAATGATTTTGTTAAAATCCACAAATTTCGACAATTTCAAACAGCTTCAATTTTAATATTTCTTTACAGGGATGTGCCGAGCATAGTCTGCCAAGTATTTATCAACTGTCTAGTTTCATATTGCACTTTTGGGATATTTAGGTTTTTGTCTAACTCCCGAAATTAGGGAATATTTTCAAGGTTTTTGTCATGGGAATTCGTGTCAAGTATTTAGCAAATTTTCTGATTTTTCATAATTTGGGATATTTTTTGTTAAGATCTGTAGGATAATTGGCCTTCCTACATTGTTTCCTTGCGTTAGGTTTTGCATCCGTCCGCTGTTCTTCCCCTTCTTAGTAGTTGTCGCCCTCTTTTGCCCCTTCTAGAGTAGTTTTGTGCTAGGTCGGAGTGCTCTTTCGTCGCTTGCTTCTTCGTCGTTTAGTGTTTTGTGTTGGTTTTGTTACCGTTAGATAGCTTGTAACTTGAGCTATCCGCCGGTATTTTCCTTTCCGCGTGTCGTTGTCGTAAGCGCGAGTTATGCGCCGTTGAAGGTGTAATCGCTGACACAGATCGCTGCGATTATTCGTTTGCGCGGGAAGTCTTTGCGCGTCGTTTCGCCGCACCTAGTCGCTCTAGCGTAAAAGCAGATAGGCGCGTCGATATCTGGGGTTCTCTCGCTACCTTTTCTCGAGTAGAGAAGTGAGAGGCTCGCGTGTGCGCTGTGTTGCTTTGGCTTTTGTGGTTGCTTCGTGAGAAGTCAGTCGCCGTGCGCCGGAGAAACGACTGAGAGAGCATCGCACAGAAGCACTGCACAGTTGCACAGTGTCTGGGAGAGAGAGGCGAGAAGAGTTGCTCCGCCTAGTGCCAGAGAGAGAGAGAAGGCGAGAAGTAGAGCTCCGCCTAAGAGCTGCGCGCTACGTCTCCGGTCAGGGAGGCTCTCCAGGTCGTTTCGGACGGCGTGAAGGAGAGTGAGACGTAGTGACGACTGCCGCAGGCGCCGGCCGACCTGCTCGCGAACCGGCAGGTGAGAGGCGCAGAGGGGGAAGCGCCGGCCCGCGTTGCTGCAAAGTGGTGTCCGAGACAGCGGATAGCCAGTGCAGTGTGGTGACTGCAGAGCTGTCGGAGCAGCTGGAACTGGAAGCGCAGCTGAGTAGAAATCGGCTAGTCTGAGATCAATTGCAGCGCCGCTTCGACCACAGCTTGCGGAGTCTCCTGACGCTCTGAGTCGTCGGCTCAGCACTGAGAGCCTGGGTGAGCGCTTTGGCTGAGAGGAGTCAGCTACAGGTGCACGCCGCCGCTCTTGGAAGGTGCTGACGAGGTGTCCTACGCAGCGCTGAGGCTAGCAATACGTTTGTTTGTTGTTCGTTCAGTTACGTATTGCTCTATCAAATTCCACATTGACAAAAATACAAACGTCATTTATTGACAAATGTTAATGCAGAAATTGAAAGGTCGTAAGGTAATAAGCATTTGTGACATGGTCCTACAGTTTTGAAATATTGCAATTTCCGAGTATTTACAATTAAAATGTAAAAATGTCGAAAATCGACTTTGTCGCCTGATGGACTAGCGGCAAAATTTCTTCAGAAATGGAAAGACATGACCGCGAATAATTTATAACACAAACAAAATTGTTTGCAGTTGTGGAATTGTATAGAAATACGCCACAATTTGCCGAAATTCTATAAATTAACAAAAGCGTCATAACGCAGAAATACGCAACCAAACGAAATTCCTGGTAGAGAACGAGTGCACCAAACAGTTGGCAAGTTTTTTGTTTGATGTCGCATCCTCCCACAGTATAAAACTTCAGATCAACGGCGGCGTATCATGCCAATACCATATAGCGAACGCAGCAATATAGCTGAGCTTGCAATCAGTCAGACAACCGTATCGTGGCAATAGCTGCATTTCAGATTGTCGTACACGTTTTCAAGATACCTTCTCTAGATACGGAGCAATACGGTCTTGCGTTGTTCTTCGTTCAGTTACGTATTGCTGTACGCGAGCTACCTTATCTGCTTGTTTGAAAGCCGGCTGTGCGGTTTGAACAGGGGTGGCTTACATAACATAAGCATCAAGCTGCAATTTGGAACGAAGAAGCTGAGAATGGATGTGCGCAACTTGAATGTTCTGTAGTGTGTATTATGTACATATGTAGCTATGCAGATCGGGTATTTGTACAAAAGTACACAATTACCTCTCAACAAGACGTCTGCTGGCACCTTTTCGAAGCCGAAATGGCAACGGTTGCTCGCGTTGCATAGTGGTACAAACAAATTGCAGGTTCCAGTATACCGATATCGTTTGTTCGATTCGAACGAGTCGGCAAAAACTTGTAGTCGTCTGGAGGCGAAATTTCGACAGTCGAACACGAATACAGTGTTAGCATTCTACGATAAACAATGGCACGACCCAGCAGGGATGTATGTAGTCAGGCAGGATATAACATGCCGCTGAACCATTGTGCACTACAATGCGGTATTATATGTATTGTATGTAGGTACAAATGTATAACCGGACTCAAATCATTCCTCAAAAGCATGCACCTACAGTGCGTCCAGGTCGTTCTAGAATGTCGCAAGGATCGAATTTTGAAATCGCGCGTTTTGACACGTCGATATCGTATACTACAGGCATGAACTACAAGTAGGTACAAGAATCCTATATACTATAACACGATAACTCTCGACAGCCTTGACGGATCGCGACGATCTATACATCAGAAGAACCGTCGTCCTCTGTAGTTTTGCATCTCCTATTGTGGACATTGGCCGATGTCTCAATTCCACAAAAATCACGAAAATATCGGCTGCGCAGTACATTCTGAGCACTAAAGAGTGCCTATTGGTCATTTTCGTGGAAATTTTGCACTGTCGTGTCACCACTCACTCCAGAGCTGTCGCTGTGAGACTCCTACAGGTATTTGGAGGCACGGGAACAGGTGCAAAGGTAAATGCAGGCACTGGCAGGGGCACAGCATCAGAAGACAGTAGCTCTATTTGAAATCTCCTAAGGGCTAAACACAAGCATCCATGTGTTAGCTTCAGTGTATTCAGAGGCACGGGAACAGGTTCGATGATAAATGCAGGCACTGGCAAGGGCGCAGTGTCAAGAGACTTTTGAACTATCCGAAACCTTTTATGGGCTAAACACAAACAATTATATGCAAAGTTCAGTGTAATTAAAGGCACGGGAGTGGACACAATGGTAAATGCAGGCACTGGCAGTGGTACAGTGTCAGAAGACATTAGATCTATCTGAAATCTCCTATGGGTTAAATGCAAGCTTCCATGTGTTAGCTTCGGTGTATTCTGAGGCATGGGAGCTGGTGCAACCCTAAAAGCAGGCACTGATAGAGGCGCAGTGTCAAATGACTTTAAATCTATCAGATTCTCCTATGGGCTGTTGTGAGCATTGGCCGTGAACCATAGACCAATACATGTTGTGAGCAGTGGCTGATTTCCATGGGTCGATACAAATGGCTCTGTTTCCATAGGTGTTAAGCTATAGATATACAGTATCACCTATGGGCTAAAGGCACTAGTCCTATATACTAAGCGGCATAGAGTCTGTCTGTGTGTCCGTGTGTCTGTCTGTTAACACGATAACTCTCGACAGCGTTGACGGATCGCGATGATTTATACATCAAAAGAACCGCCTTGGCCTGGAATAGAAAACGTCCTATTGTGGACTTTTGTCGATGTCTAAATTCCATAACAAGCTCCGGTATTAAAAGGTTGAGTTTGTATTCTGACTGACATTGCAAAGAGTTGCGTTCTTTCTGCAGAGAGTGCGAGAGGTCATCGCCCGCATGCTCCGCTTCACGAGCTCCCGCTTCGCAAGAGGGTATTGCATAGCAATATTGATTTCGCCCGCAATTTGGCTTTTAGAGCAAGAACATCCCTCTTTCAAGCAACGCTTTTAAAAAAGTGACAAAAACCTTGTAAAAGTTTTCGCAAACAAATAGAGCACAAAAGAGCGAACTACGAGCAATCAAACCGTGTCGCACTTCTGCATGTAGCAAAGAGCGATCTTAGCGTCACAATCTCGAGAATGGCGTTTTCTGCGGTGCGTGCTTGCGTTATTGACAAATTTGTTGCTGCCGCATGAAGGAGCACGACGAGAGCTTTCACCTGATATGTCCATTGCGGCTCTATGACGTAAGACGAGCGAGTTAGAGCCGTTTTGTGCTCTTGCACTTCAGGTTGCTGTAACTCGCGAAATTCAAACTTTTGAGTTTCGACCAATAGGAGAACAAATAATCAGTGAGTCTGGAGCTATCCAAAAAGCTCGAGATCGTCTCTCTACGACGCAAGTTGAGCGCGCTAGAACGATCTTAGCGTCAGAATCGCGAGAATGGCGTTTTCCGCGTTGCGTGTTTGCGTAATTGAGCAAACTTTTGTAGCCGCATGAAAGAACACGTCGAGAGCTTTCACCTGGCGTGTCGATTGCCACTCTACGACGTAAGACGAGCGAGTTAGAGCCGTTTAGTGCTCTTGCACCTTCAGGTTACTGTAACTCGCGAAATTCAAACTTTTGAGTTTCGACCGATGGAGAACAAATGATCAGTGAGTCGAGAGCTATCCAAAAAGCTCGAGAGCCTCTCTCTACGACGCAAGTTGAGCGAGTTAGAGCGATTTTAGCGTCAAAATGCCGAGAATGGCGATTTCCGCGGTGCGTGTTTGCGTAATTGAGCAAACTATAGTAGCCGCAAGAAAGAACACGTCGACAGCTTCTACCTGACGTGTCGATTGCCACACTACGACGTAAGACGAGCGAGCTAGGGCCGTTTTGCGTTTTGACTTTCGGGTTACTGTAGCGCGCGCAATTCAAACTTTTGAATTTCGAAACCTCTTAGCGGAATGATCAGTGAGCCGAGACCTATCCGTAGAGCCCAAGATCTCCGCTCTACGACTTTCCAACGCCGAGATCTGGGAGCGTTACGGACGTACGTACGTACGTACGTACGCACGCACGCACGCCGAGCTCTCGTATGGTGTCGCCCGCCTGAGGGCGGGCGAAAAAATCGCGAAATTATCAACTGCACAGTACATTTTGAGCACTAAAGACTGCCTGAGGGTCTTTTTCGCGGAACTTTTGCACTGTTGTGTCACGATTCACTACAGAGTTGTCGCCGTGAGACCCTGACGTGTATTTACAGGCACGTGAAGTGGCACAGTGCTAATTGTAGGCACTGGCAGGGGCACGATCTAACATCGTCATGGCTAATGCCCAACTTCTATGGCAATATTCAAACACCTTTGATGTTTACTCACAGGCACATCAGTAGTGTAAGTAAACACAGGCACTGGCAGGGGCACAGTCTCAAATTGTCTATGGGCTATTGCAAAGGGTCAATGCATCTTACGACCAGTGGGTCTGCATCTCGTGACCAGTGGTGACATGCCATGGGTCTCGGCATCTTGTGACCAGTGGCGGTGCATCATGGGTCTCTGCACCTTACAACCAGTGGTGGCGTGTCATGGGTCTCTGCATCTTGCGACCAGTGGTGGTGCATTATGACCAGTGGTGGTGCATCATGGGTCTCTGCATCTCGCGACCAGTGGTGGCACACCATGGGTCATTGCATTTTTAACAATCGAAGATTGGCTAATGGCAGTCCACTTTTGCCTATGGACAATCACCTACGGGCTAAAGGCACTAGTCCTATATACTAAGCGGCAAATGTCTGTCTGTCTGTCTGTCTGTCTGTTTGTTATCGCGATAACTCTTGACACAGTTGACGGATTCTGGCGATCTATAGCTTAAAAGAACCGCCATTCTCTGCTGTTGTGCATCTCCTATTGTGGACTTTGGCTGGTTACTAAATTCCACAAAATCACGAAAATATCAACTGCACAGTACATTCTGAGCACTAAAGAGTGCCTGGGGGCCATTTTCGTGGAAATTTTGCATTGTTGGGTCATCATTCACTAGAGAGATGTAGCTGTGGGAGTCTGACATGTATTCTGAGGCACTGGAACAGGCGAGATGGTAAATGCGGGCACTGGCAGGGGCACTGTGTCAAACGACTTCAGATCTATCTGAAATCAGCTATGGGCTAAAGACAGACATACATGCATTGAATTCAAGCATGGAACAGGTGCAATGGTAAATGCGGGCACTGGCAGGGGCACTGTGTCAAATGGCTTCAGATCTATCTGAAATCAGCTATGGGGTAAAGACAGACATCCATGTGTTGAAGTCAAGCACTGGAACAGGTGCAATGGTAAATGCGGGCACTGCCAGGGGCACTGTGTCAAATGACTTCAGATCTATCTGAAATCAGCTATGGGCTGAGTCTTGCGATCAGTGGTGGCGCGCCAAGGGTCTCTGTGTCTTGGGACCAGCGGTGGTGCATCATGGGTCTTCGTGTCTTGCGACCAGTGGTGGCGCACCATGGGTCTCTGTGTCTTGCAAACAGTGGTGGTGCGCCATGGGTCTCTGTGTCTTGCGACCAGTGGTAGCGCGCCATGTGTCACTGCATGTTTCAACCATCGGAGATTGGCTAACAACAGTCCTCTTTTGACAATGGAGTATCACCTACGAGCTAAACACTCTAGTCCTATATACTAAGCGCCATAGAGTGTGTCTGTTTGTTTGTTTGTTTGTTACCACGATAACTCTTGACAGCGTTGACGGATCGCGATGGTCTATACATCAAAAGAATCAGCATTGCCTGGAATAGAAAACGTCCTATTGTGGACTTTGGCCGATGTCTAAATTCCATAAAAATCGCGAAAATAGAGTGTGTCTGTTTGTTTGTTTGTTTGTTACCACGATAACTCTTGACAGCATTGACGGATCGCGATGGTCTATACATCAAAAGAATCAGCATCGCCTGGAATAGAAAACGTCCTATTGTGGACTTTGGCCAATGTCTAAATTCCATAAAAATCGCGAAAATATCGACTGCGCGGTACATTTTGAGCACTCAGAAGTGACTGCAGGCCTCTTTTTGTGCAAATTTTGCGCTAATGCATCACCATTCACTACAGAGCTGTCGCTGTGAGACTCTGAGGTGTATTCAGAGGCACGGGAGCAGGTGCGATGGTAAATGTAGGCACTGGCAGGGGCACTATCTCAAATGACTATAGATCTATCTGAAATCTCCTAAGGGCTAAACGCAATCATCAATGTGTTAGATTCAGAATGTTCAGAGGCACAGGAGCAGGTTCAATGGTAAATGCAGGCACTGTCGGGGGCACAGTGTCAAATGACTTTTGAATCTATCTGACGTTACTATGAGCACTTGTGAGCAGTGGCTGGGCGCCATGGGTCAATACCATGAGCTGCATAATTCGAATGGGCTTCAGATTAATGAGTATCTCCTACGGGCTAAAGGCACTAGTCCTATATACTAAGGGGCATAGAGTGTGTTTGTCTGTCTGTCTGTTTGTTGCCACGATAACTCTTGACACAGTTGATGGATCGCGATGATCTAGACATCAAAAAAACCACCATTGTCTGGAATAGTGCATCTCCTATTGTGGACTTTGGCTGATTACTAAATTCCACAAAAATCATGAAAATATCGACTGCGCAGTACATTCTGGGCACTCAGGAGTGACTGCAAGTCACTATCGAGCAGATTTCGGGCTATTGCATCACCGTTCACTAAAGAGTTGTCGCTGCAAGACTCCGAGGTGTATTTGGAGGCACGGGAGCAGGTGTGATGGTAAATGCTGGCACTGGCAGGGGCACAGTGTCAAGTGACTTTAGATCTATCTGAAATGTCTTACGGGCTAAACTCAATTGTCAATGGGCTAACTCCAAGTGTCTATTGTGTATTGACAGGCACGGGAGCTGGTGCAATCCTAAATGTAGGCACTGGCAGGGGCACTGTGTCAAATGACTTGAGATCTATCTGAAATGTCCTACGGGCTAAGCCCAATTGTCAATGGGCTAACTGCAAGTGCCTATTGTCTATTGACAGGCATGGGAGCTGGTGCGATTCTAAACATAGGCACTGGCAGGGGCACAGTGTCAAATGACTTGAGATCTATCTGAAATGTCCTACGGGCTAAACCCTATTGGCAGTGGGCTAATTCCAAGTGTCTATTGTGTATTGACAGGCATGGGAGCTATTGACCATAGAGATTCTCCTACGGGCTAAAGGCACTAGTCATATATACTAACGCGCGAATGTCTGTCTGTTTGTCTGTTTGTTAACACGATAACTCTTGACACAGTTGACAGATCCTGGAGATCTATACATCAAAAGAACCGCCTTTGCCTGGAATAGAACGTCTCCTATCGTGGAGATTGGCTGATGACTAAATTCCACAAAATTTGCAAAAATATCGGCTGCACAGTACATTCTGAGCACTAAAGAGTGCTTGGGGGCCATTTTCGTAGAAATTTCACACTGTCCTGTCACCATTCACTGCAGAGTTATCGCTGTGAGACTCTGAGGGGTATTCAGAGGCACGGGAGCAGGTGCAACAGTAAATGCAGGCAGTGGCAAGGGCACTTGGTCAAGCGACTTTAGATAAATCTGAAAACACCTATCGGCTAAGCACAAATGTCAGTGGGTTGAATTCAGTGTATTCTGAGGCATGGGCGCTGGTGCAACCACAAATTCAGGCACTGGCAGGGGCACAGTGTCAAATGGCTTTAGATCCATCTGATTCTCCTATGTGCTGTTGTGAGCAGTGGTGGAGTGCCATGGGTCAATACATGGGCTCCATGAGTATGCACAAATGCTTTAGAGTAAATGCAGGTACCGGCAAAGGCACAATGTCAGATGACTTTTTCTCTATCAGAAGCTCCTATGGGCTAATGTGAGCATTGGCTGTGTGGCTGTGTGGTTGTGAACAGTGGCTGCTTTCCATAAGCCAATACATGTGGCCCAGTTTCCATAGGCATTCAGCTGTAGAGTATACAGCATCACCTACGGGCTAAAGGCTCTAGTCCTATATACTAAGCGTCAAATGTCTGTCTGTCTGTCTGTCTGTTTGTTATCGCGATAACTCTTGACACAGTTGACGGATTCTGGCGATCTATAGCTTAAAAGAACCGCCATTCTCTGCTGTTGTGCATCTCCTATTGTGGACTTTGGCTGGTTACTAAATTCCACAAAATCACGAAAATATCAACTGCACAGTACATTCTGAGCACTAAAGAGTGCCTGGGGGCCATTTTCGTGGAAATTTTGCATTGTTGGGTCATCATTCACTAGAGAGATGTAGCTGTGGGAGTCTGACATGTATTCTGAGGCACTGGAACAGGCGAGATGGTAAATGCGGGCACTGGCAGGGGCACTGTGTCAAACGACTTCAGATCTATCTGAAATCAGCTATGGGCTAAAGACAGACATACATGCATTGAATTCAAGCATGGAACAGGTGCAATGGTAAATGCGGGCACTGGCAGGGGCACTGTGTCAAATGGCTTCAGATCTATCTGAAATCAGCTATGGGGTAAAGACAGACATCCATGTGTTGAAGTCAAGCACTGGAACAGGTGCAATGGTAAATGCGGGCACTGCCAGGGGCACTGTGTCAAATGACTTCAGATCTATCTGAAATCAGCTATGGGCTGAGTCTTGCGATCAGTGGTGGCGCGCCAAGGGTCTCTGTGTCTTGGGACCAGCGGTGGTGCATCATGGGTCTTCGTGTCTTGCGACCAGTGGTGGCGCACCATGGGTCTCTGTGTCTTGCAACCAGTGATGGTGCGCCATGGGTCTCTGTGTCTTGCAACCAGTGATGGTGCGCCATGGGTCTCTGTGTCTTGCAACCAGTGATGGTGCGCCATGGGTCTCTGTGTCTTGCGACCAGTGGTAGCGCGGCAGCGCGCCATGTGTCACTGCATG
Organism: Linhomoeus sp. GSCO2_2; assembly: GCA_030248115.1. Taxonomy (NCBI): domain Eukaryota; kingdom Metazoa; phylum Nematoda; class Chromadorea; order Monhysterida; family Linhomoeidae; genus Linhomoeus; species Linhomoeus sp. GSCO2_2. The sequence goes on along the minus strand of JASAMZ010001431.1, from coordinate 7,081 downwards.
TTTCAACCATCGGAGATTGGCTAACAACAGTCCTCTTTTGACAATGGAGTATCACCTACGAGCTAAACACTCTAGTAGAGAACTACAAACCGAAATCGAACTAAAAGTAGAATACCAATCGGGCGACGACAAGAAGTAGAATGCAATCTTTGAATGGAGGTGATTGCTGTCTGGACGGCCGCGGCATCATGACCAGGCGATAGCCGTCTGGACCGCAATCGCCTAAAGACGGATATTGACTGCAACACAGGGTGACCAATAGAAACTTATTTCAGTTTCAGTTTCAGTTTCAGTTAAAATTGTGGTGCTGGCTGAGTTTCAGTTTTAGTTTCAGTTTCAGTTATGGAATCCGCGCGACAGTTTTAATTCAGTAACTGAAACTGAGTTTCAGTTATTGTAGGTTCAGAAAGTCATAATAGATTGCTCAAAATCATTCTTGTGCAATTATATATAATGGACAAAGAAGCGCTTGTGATGGCATCCTTGCATATTTGAACATAAATTTGAACAAAACGTCTAAATGTGTAAAAAAATTTGGCTAGAATTTTATGGATATCTGCTGAAATTCGGTGAAATTTGACATTTAAATAACTGAAACTGAACTGTGAGTTTCAGTTTCAGTTTCAGTTATGGAATCTGCGGGAGTTTCGATTCAGTTTCAGTTTCAGTTGACTGATTGTAACTAAAACTGAAACTAAAACTAGTTTAAGTTTCTATTGGCCACCCTGCTGCAACATACCGTCAAACCTCCAATAAGCGACCCCCCTCCAATAAGCGACCCCACTCCAACAAGCGACCCCCTTAAAGGGGGGTTTGAAATAATAAGCGACCCCCCTCCATTAAGCGACCCCATTTTCTGTCAAAAACTGTCCGACATTCTTTGATGAGCCACTGTCGTCCCAGTATACCTCGACAAACTTCAATAATTGGCGTGATAGTCATTGATTGTGATTCATTCTTTTGCACGGTCTTGTTAGCCAAAACACCCCATTATGCAAGTTTCAATGCAAACAATTGCAGGATTCATGCTGAAGTGACGACTCTGACTTGCGTTGAACAATAAGCGACCCCACTCCAGTAAGCGACCCCCCCCCCCCCTATAATAAGCGACCCCCCTAGAGGGGTGGTTGAAATAATAAGCGACCAGGTCGCTTATTGGAGGTTTAACGGTAGCTATCGACTTCTGCATGTCATCACGCTGTCAACTGATTCTCTGTTCCATGCGTCGTCCCTTGCTCACGGCCGGCCCTTGTGGTTCCATTCCTACTACTCTTGTGAACTTGTGAACTCTTCCAACTGCGTGGTCGGGCGTTTCAACGTTGTCAGCAATCGTCGCGGCCATTTCAGATTCGCAGCTCAGTAAAGAATGATTCGAAGACCTAGGAAAGAAATGTCGCCGACCACAACTTCTCCAGATCTCGAATGGCTTTTCAATCCGCCGTACGCTGCCTTGGGTCTCCTGAATAACAATGAGCGTGACGACAAGGCCCATCCTGAGCGGGGGCAGCAGTTCTTCGCTCCATTTGCACGAATACTTGAGATAACGTCCATTTATGGGACAAAAGAATTCCTAGAACTGACGACTGAGAGAATGATTGCCATGGGAACAGGCGCGAGCCTCGTCGCAACGAAGCGTGCCAAAAGCCTTACTCCTATGTAAGAGGTCCGTCAAACTCTGTCATCGCCACTCCAAACCTGCCGCCAACTGAGCTGGCAACAGACAATGACTCTTTCCCTCAACGAAACCTGCCGTCTGACTCGACGCTACCAGCGAAGCGTCGCGTATCACCTGGTCGAGTTGCTGGTCACCGGCAGTAGTCTGGCGTCGCTGCTCGCCACCCTGTATCTTCTCTGGCTGTTACTCAAGTACCCATCGGTGCACGCGCACCTGAGGGCGAGCCTCGCCTGCACGACGACGGCGACGGCGGCCCAACTGCTGGTTAGATGCGCCATGCACCTCTTCAACTTCTACAAGGCCTTCAAGTGGTTCAATTCGGACGACGACTGCAGAGACATCGGTTGGCGGCTCCTACATCGTCTTACCCATACGTGTAACCGGGGGAGGGGGGGGGGGGGGGGGGGGGGGGGAGAGGGGTAAGCCCCCCCCCCCTAGCCGAAAGTGTATCCCCCCCATACCCCCCCCCCCCAGGTACCCCCCTCCCGCCTTCCCCACAAGACCTCCCCTAGAATTTCAAAAATTTTCGCCTGCGGCGCTTAACAAGCTGTTTTAAAAAAGTTGAGTTGTTTTATTAATACAGAGTGGTTTGTGAGTGTTTTAAAGTGGAAGAGTAAAAGAGTGGATACTTTTGTAAAGTATTTCGAAGCCTTTCCGATGTGACGCGCGCCCGCCCGGAGTCCACTATTCATGCGCTACTTCTGGCACGCTCCTTTCTGAGGGGTTCTTGCAGGGCAACATTGGGATCGCCCGGGATTAATTTTTTGAGCAAGACACACGCATTTCTAAGAGGTTGTTGCAGGGCAACATTGGGATCGCTCGGGAATAATTTTTTTAGCAGACAAAGTTGTTCGTAAGACAAGGGTTTAAAAAAACAAAAGTATTTCTTTAGGAATGAGTGTTCAACAACTGCCTCAACGTAAGCTTTCAAACGATCGAACGAATGCCGCTCTACAACGTAAGACGAGCGACTTAGAGAAGTTTTGGGTTACTTTTGGGTTTTGGGTTTTCTTGAACTTTTGGGTTACTGTAGGTCGCAATATTCAAACTTTTGAGTTTCGACCAATAGAAGAACAAATGATCAGTGAGTCAAGAGCTATCCAGCAACTCAAGATCGTCTCTCTACGATGCACGCTGAGCGAGTTAGAGCAATTTCTCTGCTAAAACGCGAGAATGCCGCTTTTCGTGGTGCGTGTTTGCGCAAAACAAATTTTTTACGCCAAGTGAAAGAGCACGTCGAGACCTTTTGGTTGACCTATCGCACGGCGCTCTACGACGTAAGACGAGCGTGTTAGAGCCGTTTTGCGTTTTGAACCCTCGGGTTACTGTAGCGCGCGCAATTCAAACTTCTGAATTTCAACTTCTCTTAACGGAACCATCAGTGTGCCGAAACCTATTCAACGAACTCAAGATCGTCTCTCTATGACGGAAAACGAGCGAGTTAGATAACTTTCCCGTTTTAAACCTTTGGGTTACTGTTGCTCCCGAATTTCAAACTTTTGAGTTTCGACCAATGGAAGAACAAATGATCAGTGAGTCGAGAGCTATCCAACCAACCCAAGATCATCTTCCTACGACGCACGCTGAGCGAGTTAGGGCGATTTGTGCGTTAAAAACGCGAGAATGTCGCTTTTCGTGTTGCGTGTTTGCGTAATTAAGAAAAGTTTTATTGCCAAACGAAAGAGCACGTCGAGACCTTTTAGTTGACCTATCGCGCGGCGCTCTACGACGTAAGACGAGCGAGTTAGAGCCGTTTTCCGTTTTGGCCTTCGGGTTACTGTAGCGCGCGTAATTCAAACTTTTGAATTTCGAAACCTCGTAGCGCAATTCTCAGTGAGTCAAGAGCTATCCATAAAGTCCAAGATCTCCTTCCTACGACTTTCCAACGGCGAGATCTGAGAGCGTGACGAACGGACGAACGAACGAACGCACGGACGCACGCACGAAAAGCTCTCGTAGGGGTTCGCCCGGCTGAGGCCGGGCGAAACAAGCTGTGTGTGTAAAAAGTTCAACATATACTTTGTGTCTGTCAAATGTTGGTGAACAGTATAGTGAACTTTGTACACATCGTTAGCCGCATCTGGAGAAAGTGTCTTGAGAATGTGTACCTTAATGCCAAGTGCAGCTATCCCCACGATACGGTTGTCTGTACAGCTGATCTGAAGCTCAGTGTTATCGCCGCGTTCGCTATATGTTATCGGCATGATACGACGCCATTTATCTGATGTTTTCTACCTGTGTGAAAACGTCACATCCAACAAAAAAACTTGCCGAAAGTTTGGTGCGAGCGAATTCCTGTGTTCAGCGTACGCATTTCTGTTTCCGAGTGCACATTCATCATTATCATCAACAAGCTCCGGCATTAAAAAGTTGAGTTTGTATTCTGACTGACATTGCAAAGAGTTGCGTTCTTTCTGCAGAGTGTGCGAGAGTTCATCGCCCGCATGCTCCGCTTCACGAGCTCCCCCTTCGCAAGACGGTATTGCATAGCAATATTGATTTCGCCCGCGATTTGGTTTTTAGAGCAAGAACACCCCTCTTTCAAGCAACGCTTTTAAAAAAGTGACAAAAACTTACTAAAGAGTACACTACGAGCAATTAAACCGTGTCGCACTTCTGTTTGTAGCAAAGATCAATCTTAGTGTTAAAATCTTGAGAATGGCGTTTTCTGCGGTGCGTGCTTGCGTTATTGAAAATTTGTTACTGTCGCATGAAAGAGCATGCCGAGAGCTTTCACCTGACGTGTCGATTGCGGCTCTACGACGTAAGACGAGCAAGTTAGAGCCGATTTGTGCTTTTGCACTTTTTAGTTACTGTAACTCGCGAAATTCAAACTTTTGAGTTTCGACCAATGGGAGAACGATTGATCATTGAGTCAAGAGCTATCCAATAAGCTCCAAATCGTCTCTCTACGACGCGAGTTGAGCGAATTAGAGCGAACTTAGCGTCAACATCCCGAAAATGGCGTTTTCCGCGGTGCGTGTTTGCGTAATTAAGCAAACTTTTGTAGCCGCATGAAAGAACACGTCGAGAGCTTTCACCTGGCGTGTCGATTGCCACTCTACCACGTAAGACGAGCGAGTTACAGCCATTTTGCGCTTTTGCACCTTCGAGTTACTGTAACTCGCGAAATTCAAACTTTTGAGTTTTGACCAATGGGAGAACAAATGATCAGTGAGTCGGGAGCTATCCAAAAAGCTCGAGATCGTCTCTCTACGACGCAAGTTGAGTGCGTTAGAGCGATTTTAGCGTCAAAATGCCGAGAATGGCGTTTTCCGCGGTGCGTGTTTGCGTAAATGAAAAAACTTTTACAGACGCATGAAAGAACACGTCGAGAGCTTTCATCTGACGTGTCGATTGTCGCTCTACGACGTAGCACGAGCGAGTTAGAGCCGTTTTGCGTTTTAACCTTCGGGTTACTGTAGCGCGCGCAATTCAAACTTTTGAATTTCGAAACCTCTTAGCGGAATGATCAGTGAGTCGAGGCCTATCCGTAGAGCCTAAGATCTCCGCTCTGCGACTTTCCAACGCCGAGATCTGGGAGCGTTACGGACGTACGTACGTACGTACGTACGTACGCACGCACGCACGCCGAGCTCTCGTATAGTCTCGCCCGCCTGAGGGCGGGCGAAATAAACAGCTGTTCTGGCCATCAGACGAAAATCTCAATTTTGACATTTATTTAAAATTTTAATTCTAACCAGGCAAGTCGTCCGGGGGACGCAGTATACTCCACAAATTTGAACTCCTACGCACGGTGACTCCTCTGCTGTTGTGGCCTCCTGGCACCCCCAATCGCAAAAGCAATGCTGAATTCGTGATCTACATCCCAAAATACCCCAGATTCGACATACAACACCCCTAGCTTCCTATGGACTCCGGGAACTGAAATTCTGCACTTGGGGTATGGTAGCATACAAATTCGTCGTAGGGTACGTTCAAACATCATCTATGCGCAGAACGGATGCTAAATTCGCAATCAGGGCCTCCGAAAACCCCGAAATCGAGCATAATATTGGCAAAGTCGACCCGATGCCCAAAATTCAAACCGACGCGACAGGGATACTGTAGCTCTGCAAATTTTTCGAAAACACTTTTCTGGCCAGATTTAAGCGCAGAATCGTTTGAAACCACTTTTGGAACGATTCGGCTACGCATTCGAGCGCTATAGACGCCGAAATTCGAAAATCGCAATTTTCGACCCCGGAGTCGAAAAAGTCGCAGTGTAAGAAAGTTTTTTGTGTTTCGCCCGATTTTCTCTGTTTATGGCTCATTCGATAGAGGACATCTGGGAAGGAGCACCAAGAGTGGTCTCGCCGCTCTAGCTGCTACCTAGCTCGCACAGCAGCCCGTCAAAGTCGACCCGGGGCCAAAATTTGCGAATTTTTCAAATTTGGCGCCAAAATGGGTCCCGAAGCGATCCAATTCTTTTTTGCCGACTCGGCTCTATCGAGTACTACAACATATCAAAAGATAGTATATACCATTATATGCAACTTTTTCGAGTTCTACCTTGCCCAACCCAATTTTCAGTACTTTGAAAATTTAAATTTTTGAATTTCCCGCCAACGGGGTCCCGGAGCGTGACCCCATATGTCGTGCAGGTTGCCCACCTACTAGGCCTACCCAACGGCGAATTTTATTTTTTTTTTTTGGTTCAGTTCCTGTATCTCAAGGTAGGCCTGGTGATGGGCGACCTGCACGACATATGGGGTAGCGCTACAGGAAACCGTAGGCGGGAAATTCAAAAATTTAAATTTTAAAAGTACTGAAAACTGGGTTCAGGCAAGGTCAACTCGAAAAAGTTGCATATAATGGTATATACTATCTTTTGATATGTTGTAGTACTCGATAGAGCCGAGTCGGCGGAAAAATTGGATCGCTTCGGGACCCCTTTTCTGGCGCCAAATTTGGAGAATTCACAATTCCAGGCCCCGGGTCGACTTTGACGGGCTGCTGTGCGAGCTAGGTAGCAGCTAGAGCGGCGAGACCACTCTTGGTGCTCCTCCCCAGATGTCCTCTATCGAATGAGCCATAAACAGAGAAAATCGGGCGAAACACAAAAAACTTTCTTACACTGACTTTTCGACTCCGGGGTCGAAAATTCAATTTTGCAGAATTTCGGCGTCTATCCTACGCTCAAATGCGTAGCCGAATAGTTTCAAAAGTGGTTTCAAACGATTCTGCGCTTAATCTGGCCGAAAATGTTTTTGAAAAAATTTGCAGGCTCCCCGGTATTCCTGTCACATCGGTTTGAATTTTCGGCGTCAGAGTTCAATTTTGCCGGGAATTGTTATCTTCGATTTCGGGGTTTTTCAGAAGCCCCTGATTCCAATTTAGCATCCGTTCTGAGCCATAAATAAAGATGTTTGAACACACCCTACAACGAATTTGTATGCTACCATA